>LPNX010487515.1:228557-305054 GCA_001517045.1 Pseudotsuga menziesii | reverse complement strand
CCCCGCCCCGCATTTTCAACGAAGGTAATTTTTCCCTTGTTTTTAATGCATAAAAAGACCAATACAAAAATTGACCTACTAAGTTTTTTTCCTAGCGGAACTGACCTTACATAGTTAAATAATGCTTACCCAAGGGAGCATACACCTTAAGTGACCTTGAAGGAGTTCTTCTAGGTAGCCATGTCAACGGGCTATATTTGAAGATATTATTTCCATAACACTCAGTTCACCCTAGGTGCTCCATGTTTCTTTTAAATTTGTATGCATTATCAATACTCTTGTCATAATCAATATTATACTTGGGTACTTATGTCATGTGTGTAGGGTGATCATTTAGAAACACCCTCCCATCGTACAAGAATGGTGCACATACTTTGGTCATAGGTATATCATCTCGACTTGGAATATAGGAAATGCATTCTCTCTATATACATTGCATTTAATCAATAATATCATTGATAACCATAGGTTCCTAATTATCGGTCGTGGCACACCATCAGTGTCATTACTGAAAAGAGCATGTTCCCCCATGGGTGTGCGCACCATTACAATCCCTTCATATTTTGGTACCCATGATGTGGAATGATCCAAGTGGATTTAAGAATGCTAAAAAATCAAAAATCTTAAATATTGATCAAGATAGCATCATTGCATAGATCTCGGCGATAGCTTTCCAATGAATATTGAATCACCTCAAATGAGCGGCGTGTGAGAAATATATGGTGTGTTGAAGTTTTGTGGACATAGTAAACAAGTGGATACCAGGACTACCACATGGTATCCCCATAGATTTCCATGTGTCAGCATTTGTACAATACATATGTTGATGTGCTGCCACTTCCTCCACTTGAAAAATCATACATTTTACATGGCATCACCAACTGGATGACACATGGTAGTACAAAATGATGTGGTATGGATTGGACCAGTGAAATGACAGATTGACAAGTTGCATTGACTAGTAGATGACTAGGCACACAGGTGATAGTGTTTTGGTGTAGGTTGACCAATGGTCGCTCGCCATGGGGAACGGGTCATATGTTGGGTGTACAGGTGAACCAACTAGGGGATGCCATGTGGCAGCATTGAATGACCCAATATGGGTCATGTCCATCAAAAATTTGGTTGTAGAAGTGGCATCAATGGGGTTTGAACCCCCAACGTCCATTGTAATATTGCAATGGACTAACCAATGTACCAAACCATTTGCTTATCATGGAAAATGAAAATAATTGTATTTAAATTTAGTTATGTTTATAGTAACAAATATTAAATGAGGTCGGGCGAGTTTGGACCCTCAACACCAACTATATATGCACTTGTATATTTCCATCGTGGGGCGGTACAAGCACAAAGAGAACATAGAATACAAAGTACATTGTGGGAACAAATATCGAGGTGGAAAGGGAGTTTTGTATGATCACCTACAAATTCTAGTCTCGATTTGCGTGTTGGGGGGGCGTCTTGAGAAATCGGGAGGAACATGAGCAACTTTACACTCATTTTCTCAAAATTTTAAGGGGAATTCAGTAGTGACCTATGTCTATGTGTTTGAGTAGAATAATTGAAGGGTGTCTTCAATTATTACATTACAAGTTCAGTTTATGTAATTTCATCATTTTGAGCATTAGAGGGCGGCCTCACTGTTTGGAAGTGGGCCCGGAGACGTATCCCAAGATGGGTGAACTTCATTAAAGTCCTTGTCTCATATTATTGTATTACTATTAATCATGCTCTCCTATTTACTTTTTCATTTTCATTATACAAAGTTAATTAAGTTTAAGTGTTTGGTTAAGTAAGATAATCACTTAATTGCAAAGTGTATTGTTAGTAAAAGATATTTAACTCCGAATTAGATTTGATATCAAATCATCTTTAATTAAATTGGTATATTGGGATTTTTGGATTAATTGAAAGTGGTCATAGATCCATTTTTATATCATCCTAAGTCTGAGGAATATAATCATCGACCAATTTATCCAATCCAAAACCACATAATATTGCCTTATATTCTACTCATATCACCCCCATATTCCCTATCACATGCTATGATGACAATTCACAGTTAAAATTTCATTCCCCCATGATCAATATACCATATCCATTCCTCTTTGTATCACCAACTCTTGAGAAGATAACAATAGGTCCACACACTTCGAAGAAAACAATCCCATTAAGTTATCCCCGCAAGAACATTCTGCATAGCATTTTTTCCTGGTACACCAGTCTTCTTGTTTGTACAACACCATTTTATCATTATCGAAATGATTCCTTTAATCACTCAAAAATGTGGGAATCCCACCCATAAAATTATCTAGTTCTCCAACCCTCTCAAAACCATGGGAACCAAATCCATAATTCTTTATGTATAAATTATTCTACGCTTAACCCAAAACCATGGAAAATCCACTAGATTTTTATTTTGGTAGCACCCCCTACTAACCCCAACATTATATGTTTTATCATTCATCTTACCCCATATCTATTATGTCTATGATAAATCCCTTCATCTGCAGTCTATTTCCCTCTATTACACCATGTATCACCATTTGAAGAATGTTTTTGTTAGGCACTCACTAGTCTACATTGATCAAGGGTAGTCATGACTCCCCACACGTATAAACCAATATCATGCCAAGATTGGTTGCGTCCCAATTCGTTACAAAATGATCTTGGTTCTTAAGATAATATCATTTTCTTATTAATTTCTTCCGCTCTCATCAACATCAAATCACCCAATTCTAAGAGTTGTAGTAGTTACAAATTATACTTTGGGTCCCTTCACATCAATATAATGGATCACCTTGAACTAAGTAGGGAGAGTCATTAGTGCTCCATGACTTAGTCATATTCTCTATTTTTGACGCCAACAAGTCTATCACATAAGGAGGATCAATATTTTATGATGGTAGCACTATTCACATTTATGATTCATTGCAATAGCACATATCGTTTAGTGAAGTTCTTTATCCAGCAGCTTCACCATTATTCAAGTCCCCTACTCTAGTGGTATTTTTGTGGACATCAGCAATTCTACTTCTTTGCCACCAATAATATCATTCCAAATATTCATTTACTCATACAAAGATCGAAGCCGCCTTCATCCTTGTAGCAGCAATATCAAGAGTCAATCCCTCGGCCCCCTCTTATTGTAATCTAATCTAACATATTTTCATGAGAACAAATATACATGTCTATTTTGTATAGAACAACATACAATCTTTACAGATTCAACAGTCATCACCAACAACCTTCCCCCATGGGAAGATTTTCTTACACACGAGTGCTTGATACCTTATTAGAACATGAAGAGAAATAAATGATGATGTATTTCAGCCCTACAGTACACTTTGAGCCTCATACATCAAGGAACGTCCATTAATGCTTGAATTTCTCAAACATGCGACATCTTTGGCTAATTTTGTAGAAATGTGTCATCAACATACAACATGCAACTCATCAAAGAAATCCTCTTCAGATCCAAAATATAAATTGTACCCTAGAATGACAAAGGTAGTTGGTATGGAAAATTACGCAACTAATTCCACTTAATTCTTGGGTTATTAGTGTGACTCTCACGCACCTACACGACCTTTCCTTCAAAATTTACATGACTATCAAAAAGAGGAACCTCTCATTTATGTGGTGCATTCAAGGCTCATAACAGCTCCCTTAGCTCCAAAATTTGAACCCGTCTTCTCACATTCTTGGGAACATTCAATATCCCCCTTCATGTACTTGAAGAATCGGTTCAATAGCAAGGGTGTTCACATTTCGATCTAGATGTTTCTTAGCCTCCATTTGGCCTATAAAATGAAGCCATGGGCATGCATTCTATAGGAGAAATTTAGAGCAAATTTATGCTGCAAGAATTGCATGGAGAGCTCATATTTGAATCCACTTCTTACCTCAAGTTGGCATGCAAAAGGATCCCTTTCTTTCTTCTTCTATGAAACAAGTGTTTCCCCATTTTTCTATGATACTTATCTTACAATTGTGTGGACAAAAAGGGCCCCATAAAGGGATATTTTTGGCTTTCGTTTGAAACCCACACCTCATAGGTTACATATACTATTGGGCAATCAACATTTGGTTTGGCATACTCTTGTTCCTTTTTTTTCTTAGCACTTGTCCCTTTGGATTCCCTTTCTCTTCATTCTCATGGAAGAAGGGATTGGTAAAACATTGTTGAAGCTCCAATCCTAACTTCCCAAAAACTAATTTTTTGTATGAGGTCTCTGTTTTTCCAACCCGAGGTCCATATCACTAATCCAAGCTTGTCCCATGCAAAATAATTAATTTGTTGTTAATCAATTTGTGGTGCGTATTTCCTTTTCCATAGTTGACACCAAGGAGTTTGTTCGTTCTTCAGCCATCACCAACAAATTTTTACCCCCGAGGACATTTTTAACACCTCCGGATCACTAAGACCAATACATTCTATGCTTTTTGATTTGCAGACCTTCTCCATAGATACAATAGCCTTTTTTTAACCTCCCCATATAAACGTTCTTTGGAGAGTGTGAATAGCTTCGATTGGAGAATAAAATTGAGAAGAGTCATTCAACATGCTAGGTTCAGAGTACAGAAAGCCCATTTTTCTAGACATTTTTCCAATTTTGAAATAAGGTCATCCCAAGAAGGGTTGTAGTGGACCCCTCGAATCGGAGGATCCACTAGGTATTTGGATGGAAGCGAGCCCCTTTCATATCCTATGAGCCTAGTGATATTTAGTTGAAATGCAATAGAGACATCAAGGAAAAAGATTTGATATTTTTTTAGTTTTATATGGGTTCCAAAAGTTGACATGAAGGTGTTAAAAGGATTTTTCTTCCTTAATAGAAGGAATCCCCATATGCATGGTTTCAACTTCAAATTTTTGGTGAGAAGTAATCAAATATTCACCATGGGGCCCGAGGACTTTGATGGAGTCTATGGATGTAATTGCTTTAATTTTTCTACCAAGTCCTTCTTCCATGAGAATGAATATAAAGGGGAAAAGAATATCTCCCTACCTAATTCCATGGGAGGGAACAAAGGTTGCAAAAGGGAATCCATTAATGAGGATTGAGAAGAACATTGAGGATATGAGGGAGAGAACCCAATTAACCAAAGGTTTCAAGAATACAAATGCTAAAAGTACTTTACTAACATATTCCCAACTTAATTTGTCAAAATATTTTGAAAAGTCAAGCTTGAGAATCATACATGAATCTTGGAGATCTTGAAAGAGTGAATGACCTCGTGAGCCATAATGATCCCATCTATTATTTGGCACCCTTCAATATATCTCGATTGCTATTCCAAGAAGCTTAATGGAAGATGAGGATTGAGACGATTGGAAATGACTTTCGTTATGATTTTGTAGATCACATTGTAGAGAGATATAGGCATGAATTTGATAAGCTCCTTAAATTTTTCCTCCTTTGGAATTATAGCTAAGAATGTTGAGTTAAGAGTTGGTAGAATTTTCCCTGTTTGTCTAGATTATTTGAATACTTCATAGATTTCTGATTTGACTATGCTCCAGCATGAGTGGAAGAAGTTTGAAGTAAAACCATTCAAACCTATGGATTTCTCCTGGGGCATATTTAAAACTATTATTTCCACCCCTTCAATTGAATTTTCACTCATTAGACTATAATTTCTATCCTCTATTATGATTATTCAAATGTTTTGACCAATTTTTCCAATAGATTTTGTTCTTTGAATTGGGGGTTCATTAAGGAGAGAAGTAAACTAGTTGGTGAATTCATCTTCCATTTCATCATGCTTCCCCACTATTTCCCATGAATATGTTTTTATAGTGGTAATTGTGTTAGAATATCATCATTGTATCATTAATGTATGGAAGAACGTGTTGTTTCTCTCCCCTTCTTTGTGCTTATTAACTCTTGACTTTTGCCTCCATAGTGTTTCCTCTTGTTTGGTTCAAGAATCTATTTGTGTTTGCAAATATAATTCTTCTTCTTTGAGATGTTATGTCTATCCTTCCATAATAATTTTCTATTGTAGAGTCCTCAGTTGGATCTCTAATGATTTCTTCTCCTTGAATATGTTATTGAGGGCGTCTCAATTTCATGCTTTAAGTTTGAGCATTTGTTTAAGATTATACATATTTTATCCACTTCTTATGATTGTTTTATTCCACGATAGCTCTATGTTTTGTTGGGAATTTGGGCGAGTTAACCAAAATATTTCAAATTGAAACAGTTTGTTTCTAGGTTTGTCATCATGCTAAATGGAGAGACGAACGGGATAATGGTCTAATCGGTGCAGGATAAGATTTTTTTCTATGGAGATTTTTTCCCCTAAAATATTGGTCGAATGAAGAAAATGTTCCATCCTAGAGGCTACTTGATTCTTCCCTTGTATTTTGTTAGTCTAAATGTATATGCCATTAATAGTTTCTATGTCCACTATTTTAGGTTGATGAGAAGATCCTACAATTGAGTGCATGAGGGCTCCAGTTTTTTAATACCCCCTTTCTTCTCCTGTAATGAATTATTTGAATGGCCCTATATTTGTCTCCTAATGTTTCCTACAAGTCCACTATTGATTGGAGAAATTTTGATTATTCCTTTACCACAACTAGGTCGTGAACATTGGTGATGTAACCCGTCTCATCTATACCAATATATTGTATTTTTGTTGAAAGATTTTAATGTGTTGAAATAAATTCATGCGTTTGAGGGTTCCATAGGAACATTGTTCCACATGTCATTCCTTTGGCATCTATTTCTATCATTTATGATTCTTTCAAAACTTTTAGAGCTATTCACTAGAATTGTGTCATTGAGCATTTTTTCATGAAGTATCATTATTGTTGAGTGATCCTAGGATAATTTGTCTTTAGGGTTTGATTCTTTTTTCCCATTGAGGCCCCGTATATTCCAATATACTATATTCATTGATAAATAAAGAGAGGATTAATTGTGAACCTATTAGTCACGGGTGCATATTGTCCAGAATCGATGATTTTTTCCTACAATTGTTTTAGGATTTGATTGTTAAATCACAAATATTTTTTTATTCCTTATAGTGTTTGGAATATTCTTTGGATTTATTGGTTATTCTTTGTATTTTGTTCTTGATTTGTGTAGAACATATTTTAAGTGTTTCATATGTCCTTCTGGAATGACCTCTACTTCATGTCTTTCATATTCATCATTGAACTCCTTTGATCCCAGAGTTTCCATATCTTCCATTGTCTCTTTGTTGGAGGAATATCGAGGATCAGATTGTCCCCTTCTTCTTTCGAATCTACTGATATTTAGTTATTTCCTTGTGACCTTGGTGTCTCTTGATTTTTTTGGGAGGTTGGTTCTATATTTTCTTTGTGACTGTTATCTTTGGGTTCATTTCCATCTAGAGAGACAAACATATTTTTTTTTGAATCAGTTCTTCTCCTTTCGAAAAGTTTCTCTTTCTGTCCTATTTTATTCTAGTTTTGATTTGAATGAATCCTTCATTGTTCATATTTATGTATACTTGGTTTGAGGGGTTAAGTTTGTTGAAGGGGAAATCCCATAATAGATTTCTATGCTCATGGAATTTAAGGCATCTAAAATGGGATTGTCTCATAGTCAAATGATTGTATCTAGTCCTCATATTGGTAGCTTAGGGCACCAGTAATGTTCATATATACACAAATTTTAGAATATGTTGTGTACCAACCTTGCTTTGTTACCTCATAATATTTTACAGAGGTATCCAATGAATTTCCTATTCTAACTGGATTTTCTTCCCACTAGTATTTAAGTGGTACATAGTGCATTCAGATCCAATCCAATGCTACTAAAAAATATTCTTTCTCTGGGATAAAATTGTTGGTCCAGAATAAAAAATGCAAGCATGTTGAGTTATAAAAATAGGGCCCATTTTTAGATACTTTTTCTCGATCTTCCAAGATAGTGAATATGGTTGTGAAGATTCCTTTGGAGCCTGATTTTAGGTTGATTTGTCCCTTTAGTTTTTGTTTTGAATGGATCCATCTTTGAAGGTATTTTTCAGTTGGCCATATACCAATACGTTTTCCTATTATAGTGTGATCACACATATATTGAATGTAATTGGTAACCCTAAGAGAGGTTATTTAATACCTTGGGGATTTTTTTCGCTAGTGGAATGCAACCTCCTTTCCTTTCATGGGTGTTAATTTTCGAGGGATTCTCTTTCTTTGGGTCCACCATGATTGTTTTCGTTGCGGTAGGATTTCTTGTCCCTCCCAATCCCAACCTAGTTTGTAAATTTGATTCAATGGATTGGTTTAGAGTCCTCATTTTAACCTCTGTTGATGGTTTCAAACTCTATGTTTTATCCTTTCATCTTCCTCTTGGGGGTTGGATTAACTTTCTTGGGTCCATCTTGTAGAGGATTTCCTTGTAGGAGGGAGTTGTTTCCCCTCCTTTCGATTTCATTGATGAGGTGTTTGACAACCTTGATTTTATTCCATGTTATCATAGAGCTTGAGTTCCAGAACCATTGTGTTGTGATCGTTCATCAAATAACATAAGAAATATTATCTTTTTTATTTTTTAAATAGTAAATATTTTTTCTTGGCCCTAGGGGAATCGTGAACTTCAAGGGTGGAAAGTGTGAGGGAGTGGTCATCATTGAACCCAGTAAAATATAAGCGATTCAATATTCATGGGGCTAGGAACCACATCTAACACCTATGTTGAAATATATCTGTTATACCTCCCATCGGATATTATCAAAACTTTAGGAATTACTCAGCTTGTGATCTTTGGTGACTCTCTTCATGTCATGAAACAAGTTTGTCAAAGCACCCTCTCTAAAAATTAGATAAAAAATAGACCTTAATCCAATTCCCAACAATTTCTGGAGTGTTTTAGGACAACACTAACTACAAATCCAATGACACAACAATCATCTAGCTAATAACCTTGTCAATGATGTCATTAAATTGGATAGAGTGTTAATTTTGATATCTAAACTCCCTAAAAGGAGGTGGATTCCATAGACAAATAATATGAAAGAAAACCTGGAATCTCATATAAGCTATGGATACATGGCATTTCAAAAAAATTATGCAAAATTTATAAAAATGTGGGGTGTTAAGTGCATACAAATCCCATGGAATGTGTCTATGAATTCAAAGGAGGGCATGCAAATGAGACATAATTCCTTATCATGATTCTATATCCCTGCACGATCGTTGATGTTGCTCGAGTTAAGGATTGTATGGTGTATAGAGCTATAATAATCGTCATGATGGTGGAATTGTTTGAGTCAAGAAAGGTAAACAAGGAATTGGATTAGTGTACCCAGGTGAAATTTGTTGTGTTTTCTCATTTCCATAGGTGGTCATCTCAACTTCCCTCACATATATGTTCTCTGCATGGATCTTCATCTTTCAGATGGACTTCGATTTGAAGGTGGTGTAGGAGACACCTCGAATAATCCTTCTATGAGTGCACTAGAGGGGGAATGGGGAATGTGTTGGAATTTTGGAAAATACTGAGAGGGGGTTGAATCAGTATTATTAACTTTTGAAAATTAAAACCACTTTTAAATTATTCATCAACACACATGATCAACACGACACAAGAAACACAATTATTACCTTGGAATCCCAATTGGGAAAACCACCGATATTTCCTATTACTGCAAAATTATATTTACAAATAGTCTATGCCTGCTAATGTAGACAATGATGGTACTACACCCTATTTACCAGCAACTACTAGAAGGAGGCTATGACCCCCTGGTTTATTAGCTACTAATGAAAGGATGCTTCTACACCCTATTTACCATCTACTACTGGAAGGAGGCTACGACCCCCTTGCGAGCATATAGCCTACCCTAGTATGTTTTTATCAGACTTCCATATCTCCTTATATATTTAATAATGTCATTAGTTTATCATTACTTCCTTGGTCTCTATCTTCTACTGTTGTTACATGGATCTAGACTACAAAGACGACCTCATCCAATATGAGACTTATCTATATATATCTAGCATTGTGTCTTGATATCGAAAATTGTATCCTTTCTGAGAATCGTGTCCCTTTGTTAATCACATACTCCCAAGGAGTAAATCGTGTATGTTTATCAATAATTAACTTAGCATTTAGTTTATGAAGCCACGCCCTTTCATATTAATTAACTTTGTCTTTATCTCCTCTTAAATATTTGTTTATATCTTGCGAAATTATCAGCATGATTTCGAACAAAAAAATCCTTCCGTAATTTGCTTTGCGCAACACATTTCTGCAACGAAAATCCTTCCACAATTGCTTTTCTGCAACCAACTTTCCGCGATTCCAGGGTTGTGGATTGCGGGTGTGCATTTTGACTTTTCTCAAAAATTATTTCCGCAACTACCTTTCCATATTTACCTTTCCGAAAATACCTTTCTGCATTTACCTTTCCACGAATACCTTTTTGCAAACATCTTTCCGCAATTGACCTTTCAGCATTGACCTTTTCACATTTACCTTTCTGCAATCACCTTTCCGCAAATTACCTTCCATAATTAACTTTCTGAAATTGCAGATTGTGGATTGTGGACAATTACCTTTCCACAATTAGCTTTCCACAATTGTGAGTTGCGGGTGTGCATTTTGACTTTTTCTTGAAAGTGACTTCTGCAAATCTCTTTCCGCAACATTGTGAACCATCGATTGCTTTGCGGAATCCACCTCATCCATTGATCTATCTTCTATGTTTAATTATTAACACTATGTTTCATAGAGTCGTTGATTTTCCATTCTTGAATGCACTCATTCTTTATAATAATGTAATAATATGTTCTTCTACAGGAATAAAAAAACTCTATTTATTATATCTTTGAATATCATATATATGTTTTATATCTCTTGCTTAATAATAAACATTTTGTTTGTTCCATGACATCTATTAACAATTCCTATAGATTATCATTGTAGATGATTGCATCTTAATTAATCTGGAGTTTACTCCTGTAGATTATCATTTAGATCTTATTCTTGTTATGTTGAATATGCATGTAGTAGATGCTTATGATTCCAACATATTCAAGCATACATAAACACCTTTATGGTATTTCTTTGCCAGCATTTTATATACCTTGTGTGGGTAGTCTATACATCTTGTGCGAACATACCCAAGTTCCTTGTGTATACATTCTTAACCATGGTTGTGGAAATTTTACATAGGCCATGTTTTAGGAGACCATGAGACATTAGGACACCATCATATGCCTTTCCAACTCTCTTTTTTGTTTCGTTTATCTTACACTGAGTTTTCCCTGGCATCATGTTTATTAGTTATTACTTTGTCATTACTGAAATCCTTTGACATAAATGACAACTATATTCAACATTCTCCTCATTTTACATTGATGTCAACATCTAAACATTCTCCTCCTTTGAAAAAAATGACAAAGGATAACCTTTTATTCCTTTCTAGTCTTTCTTCTTTTAACTTGACTTGGTACCGAGCACTGCGTTATGATATGGTTAACATTTCCCTTCTTGTAGCGACTTCTTTGAATGATAACCTGGATGATAGATTCATAGACCCCCCCTAATCGTAGTGCTTCCTTATGCTCCATTAATTAGTTTCTCTTAGTTACTTCAAGCCAGTGTGATGGTCATCTTCAGAATCTCAAATTATGACAGATTTTATACTCATTGGTTTGTTTTTTATTTCTTTTATTCAACCCTTAGTTTTCTTCATTAGATTTCTCTTTCAATATGCATCATATAACTTGTTCTTTGTTAAATAGTCTTCAATTCCATGAAAACAATTTATTATCCATGTATCCTTGTTCCTTTGCAATCTTCAATTGTTGAAGTTCTGGATGAAGTTCCACATAATCTACAAAATTTGAATGTGCAGACTTCTCCTCTTGATTCCTAGGACACAATATTACTGCTACTTTTACTCATACTAACACTTTCCAATAAACTGCATTTTTATCTTTCAACTTAGCCTTGATTATTCTTCTACTTGTTAAAATAATGCAACTTCGGAAGATATTCTAGTTGTATTGAATTCCTCCTTCCGGAGATGAGTTTGGTCTTGTTAGATTCATTGAAGGATGCAATGTAAACCTATGAATGTAAGTTGGGTCAGTAGTACCCAAGTTTCAATATAATAAATTCTATTTGTGGTGTCTAGTTGGACAAGTCAGCCCTGACAACTAGTGAAGTCGGCAAGTCAATAGAAGAATATAAATAGGGAGACGCTCCCCTTCATTTGTACTTACTCACTCAAGAATTTTTGCAAGAGAGAGAATAACTAGTGCGCTAGAAAGAAGTTAGAAGTAGTTGTCTAGGATTTACACTGATCTAGTCGAGATCTATACTAATGAAGTTTTGCAAGGTTTTCTCCCTTGTGGTTTCCCCAAGGAAAATCTTTGTGTTCTTATGTTTTATGTGCATGTTGTTCTTTCAGTGATATTCTAGTAATTTGTTTATATATGTCATCTAAGAAAATTGATAAAACTTAACATGGTATCAGAGCCACTCTGAAAGGAAGCACTGCACAGCTAGGGTTTGTAATTTTGAATAAATCCCTCGACTGGTCAGCCAGGAAAGAGAGCTCCCTCAAGTCACCCTTAAAGAGCACATCTTTCTGTGAAGACAGATCCAAGAAGTTCCAATTTTTTACCATTTACTACTGTCAAGACAAACTAGGGTTTCAATTTTTATGAGACTCCATCATCAATCTCAAGAAAAGCAAGCTACAGTCTACCTCGCCTCAAGGAGGTGCATATTTTCCACCTCTCAACCCTATTAGGGTTTCTAGTTGAGAAATTAGGGTTTCTACATCAAAGCCTAGGCCATCCAGAAACTGTTTTCTTCAAGTAAGTACTATTCCTCCTTGTTCCATTTGAAGTTATCATTCTATTGAAGATGACTAAGAACACCAAGCTAGATGAAAATCTTGAAGGAGCTGAAAAATTCAGAGCATGGAAGTATAGGATCATGCTCATCCTACAAGAGAGTGACCTAGACAAACTTGTGAAGGAGGAAGTGAAAGAACCAGACGAGGAGGAAGCCAAGTCCAAGCATAAGAGGGATATAATCATAGCCAAAAGGATCATAGCTGACTCCATCAAGGATAACTTTATTCATCAAGTATCATCAAGGGAAACTCCAAAAGAAATGTTTGATGCTCTCTCCAATGTATTTGAGGGGGAAAACATCAATAGGAAAATGACCCTGAGGAATCACCTCAAAAGTGTAAGGACTCAAAAGTCAGAGACTATGCAATCTTACATTTCAAGAGTGGCTCAAATTAGAGATCAGGTAGAAGCCATTGGTGATATAGTAGAAGAAGCAGAAATTGTGATGACCACCTTAAATGGTCTCCCAAGATATTGGGAAGCTTTCATCCGAGGAATCTGCTCAAGAAGGAAACTAACTAAATTCAGAAAGATATGGGAAGAATGTGTCCAAGAAGAAGAACGAATCTTATCCAGAGAAGTGAAGCTACATGATAATGAATATCAACCCTTGGCATCCCATGCCAAAGGCAAGTACAAAAGGAAGAGTCATGATCATCCTCATAATACTCAAGGGTTCAAAAGACCCAAGAAATAATTATCAAATTATGAGTGCTTCACTTTTTACAAGTTGGGACACATTTGCATCAACTATCCCATGAAAGCAGAAAGAGTTAAAAAGATGAAAATATTCCAAGCTCATGATGTTGAAGATAGTGATCAAGAAGTTGAAGAGGAAGCAATGAAAGATGAAGAATCCAGTAAATAATATGTACTAATCTCTACCCTAACAGGATTGGTCTCACCAGGAAATGACACTTGTTTAGTAGAAAGTGGTGCTTCCAATCACATGGCAGGTTACAAGGACTCACTATCATTCCTTGTACAAAAATAATCACCACTCAAAGTAATGCTTGGAGATGACTCCCAATATCTGATCAAAGGAATGGGAGAAGCATCATATAAGTTGGACTATGGAAAATCCATGAAGATGAAAGATTTCCTATATGTCCCTGGACTAAAGAAGAACCTCTTGTCTATTTCAGCTCTGGACAAGAGAGGATTCAGAGTTGCATTCATAGATGGAAAATTCCTCATGAGGTCAAAAGGAAAGACCATAGATGATGCAGTAGAAATTGGAATTGAAGAAGGAGGACTCTACAAACTGAAGGGACATGCAAATTCAGCATTAGCAACCAGTACAATAAATCCATGTGAGCTTTGGCACATAAGGATTGCTCATATTCATTACAAATCTCTACCAATAGTAAGCAAGGTTGTGACTGGTCTACCATACATTTAGATAGAACATGAAGGAGTATGAAAAGGATGTGCAAAAGGAAAGAATACTAAGAATCCATATCCAAAAATTGACAACAAGGCAAAAGGGATCTTAGATATTATCCATTTGTGGGCCAATGCAAACAACTTCATTAAGCGTGTATGTTTACTATGCTTCTTTTATTGATTATTACTCCCACAAGACTTGGATATATTTTTTGAAAAAGAAGGATGAAGTGTTTGAAAGATTTAAATAATTTAAGGCCCTGGTAGAAAATATCTCCGAGAGGAAAATAAATATTTTAACATCAGATAATGGAGGAGAGTTCACATCAAATGAATTCAATGATTTCTACAAGGAAGATGGGATTAAGAGGGAGCTCACCATTCCCTTAATCCTCAACAAAATGGTGTGGCAGAAAGAAAGAATAGATCTATTATGGAAGCAATAAAAGCTATGATACATGATCAAGATCTACCAATGTACCTATGGGAAGAAGCAGCTAGAACAACATTACATGTACAAAACAAAATCTCCCACGGTGCCCTTGGGAAAAAAACCCTATAATAAATGTTTTTTGGAGAAAATCCTGAGGTAAGTCACCTAGAGATATTTGGTTTCCCTCTGTATATTCATATTCCCAAGGAGAAAAGAACAAATCTAGATCCTTCAGGAAAGAAGGGATTATTTGTAGGATATACTGAACAGTCAAAACCTTATCTAATCTATATCCCAGGATACCGTCAGATTGAGATAATTAGCAGAGATGTAACATTTAATGAAGACATGGATTTTAGAAAGTTGAAGAAAGATAGAGAAGATCAAGAGGAACATGAAAGTCCAAAATCTGCAGAGAATCCTAAACCAGTTAGGAATGAAGAATAAATTCAGATACCTAAGGATCATGATATGACTGAACCTCAATTGCCAGAATAATTCCCTAATGAAATTGCTTCTCGAAAGAGAAAGCCTGCTTGGGCTCATGATTTAATTGAAGAAGCAAAAAGACTTGGTGTCCCAAAAGGAACCATTCGAAAAAGAAAGAAGCCAAATTCATATCCCAGTTATATGGCTTTGATGAGTGATATAGTTGATAAAGAACCAACATGTTTTGAAGAAGCAAAAAAACAGAAGGAATGGGTTGATGCAATGGTCGAGGAATACCAATCCATAATAAAGAATGATGTGTCATAAATAGTCCCAAGATCAAAATACCAATCGGTGGTATCCTCGAAGTGGATCTTCAAAACAAATCATTCTACAGATGGCAGTATAGAAAAGTACAAGGCAAGATTCATAGCTAGAGGGTTCTCCCAAAAGAAAGGGATTGACTATGAAGAGACATTTGCAATAGTAGCTAGGTAAACTTCAATTAGAACTGTCCTTTCCTTGGCAGCCAGAAATAAATAGAAGTTACATCAAATCGACGTGAAGACAACTTTTCTAAATGGCTCGATAGAAGAAGAAGTGTATATTAAACAACTGCAAGGTTTCGAGCCTAATGATCGGGAAGCTTATGTATGCAAAATTAAGAAAGCATTGTATGGACTAAATCAAGCAACCAGATCATGGTACGGAATAATAGATGGATTCATGATGACTTTAGGATTTACTAAGAGTAAGGCAGATTCTAACCTTTACTATAAGGTTGAGGATGATGGGCTTATGATATTACTTTTATGTGTGGATGACTTATTCTTAATAGGATAGGATAATCCCATCAATGAATGTAAGAAGAATATTTCTGTAGAATTTGAGATGAAATACTTTGGAATGATGCACTACTTTCTAGGTCTTGAAGTTTGGCAATCCCCAGATGAGATTTTCCCAAACCAAGGAAAATATATGGTAGAAATTTTGAAGAGGTTTGGAATGTTATATTGTAAGGCCATGACTACTCCGATGACAACAAAATTGAAGTTATTGAATGATGATACATCGAAAAATATAGATGCCACATTGTACAGACATATTATTGGTTCAATGATGTACTTAACCAATACAAGACCAGATATATGTTTTGTTGTAAACACACTAAGTCGGTACATGGTGAATCCCAAGCATATTTGCCTAATAGGAGGAAAACATGTGATGAGGTATCTAAAGGGAACTTATTATAATGGGCTTAGATATACATCAGATAGTGAGATCATATTACACGGGTTCACAGACTCGAATTGGGAAGGAAGTGATAAAGACAGAAAGAGCACCTCAAGTTTCCGTTTTAGTTTGGGATTAGGCATGATCTCATGGTTCAGTAGAAAGCATACCAGTATTGCACTTAGCACAGCAGAAGAAAAATACAATGTTGTGTGTTCAGCTTGCAATGAAGCAGTATGCCTTCAGAAGATGTTGGCAGGTTTATTTGATGAAGAGATAGATGTTACTGATATCCATTGTGATAATAAGAGTTGTATCAAGATGACAAAAAATCCAGTTTTTCATGATAAGTCAAAACATATTGAAGTGAGATGTCAGTTCATTCGAGATAGGTTCAAAAAGGAGTTATAAAGCTCAAGTATATTCCTACAGAGGAATAAGTGGCAGATGTGTTGACTAAGCCTTTGGCTCATGTAAATTTTGAATACTTTAGAGACAAGCTTAGTGTAGTCTGAATGGACCTCTCTCAAAAGAGGGAGTGACGGTAGATGGAAAAAGGATGCAGTGGTGAGTAGCTCAGTCTAGAGTAGGGTAAGTCTAGATAGGATAGTTTGGCCTAAAAGGCTTAGTCAGATGAGGCCTGTTGATCCTAGGGGGATTAGTATGTCTGGCTAGATCAGTTTAACCCAACTGGGTTTGTAAGCCAGGACAAGGCTTGTTGGTTCCCAGAAGATCCATCTATCTAACTAGGCTTGTTGGCTCGAAAGGGTTAGTAATTTATACAAAATTCCCGGGTGGATCTACCCGAGAACTCATCATGATGCTGCTCCAATATAATTAGAGGGAAGGATTGTTGTTTCAGTATTTCTATATTGTTGATTGATGAGGTATTTGCTTTCAGTAGTGTTATACTAATAGCTGTTGAGATGATAGTTTAGTATTGTTATACTAATGACTGCTGAGATGATTGGTTCATCATTTGTATGCCGATTGTTGAGATGGTTGATTCAGTATTGTAATACTGGTGATTGATTGATATGTATTTTTCAGTATTGTTATATTGATGATAGTATTAGTATTGTTATACTGATGGTTGATTGAGATGTATGTTTTAGTATTGTTATACCGATGATAGTTTCAGTATTGTTATGTTCATTGAGATGTATGCTTCAAATAGTATCAGTATTGATTATACTGGTGATTGATGAGATGTTTACAATGTTGTCACATTGTTGATTGTTGAGATGATTACAGTTGATTGCTGAGATGTTTGACTAATAGATTTTGAGATAGTTTTCAGTGTTGCTACACTGATTGATGTGATAGTTTCAGTATGTCTATATTAATGAGGCAGAGTCAGTATCTCTATACTGATGATGATTTTTATGATGATGATGTTTCGGCATCTCTATGTTGGTAATGCAGAGGATGATCTAGCACTACAGATGATTTGGTTTTTAGCACTAACATGCTAATGATGTTGTTGATTGTTTCAGTGTTTACATATTGTTGATGTAGATGATGATTTTTCAGTATTTCCATACTGAATATATAGATGATGAAGTTTCAGTATTCCCATACTAAAGATACATATGATGATGTTTCAGTATCTACATACTGAAGATGCAGATGATAGTGGTTCAGTGTTTACATACTGAAGATGTAGTTGGTGATACTTATGATGCAGATGATGATGTTATCAGTATTCATATACTAGAGATGCAGATAATGATGGTTCAGTATTCACATACTAAAGATGCAGATGCTGAGAGTTCAGATGATGATGTTACAGATGATGGTTCATTGTTTACACACTTATGGTGACCAGTGGATGATTCAGAAGATGTTCCAGTATTCACATATTGATACTATAGAATATGGTCCAAAAGATGAATCAATGGATGATGATGATCCAAAATATTATTAAACATTATTCTGATGATGTTGCAAGAGATGTTCCAGAAGATGACAAGAAATATGATTGCAGAATAAGATCCAGTTGAGATCGATGATGAAGATGTATGATGTTGTACCAAAACTTCCAATTACATATAGATTCTCACTAGTCAGTTGTACAGTTTTAATAGTAGAATTTTCTACTACGGTTGAATACCTTCCTAGTTAAGAGGGAGTGTTAAAATAATGTAACTTCGGAAGATATTCTAGGTGTATTGTACTCCTCCTTCTGGAGATGAATTTGGTCTTGTTAGGCTCATTGAAGGATGCAATGTAAACCTCTGAATGTAATTTGATTCAAGAGTACCGAAGTGTCAATATAATAAATACTATTTGTGGTGTCCAGTTGGACAAGTTGGCCCTGACAGCTAGTGAAGTCGGCCCCACCAAGTTAGAGGTCAATTCAATAGAAGAATATAAATAGGGAGGCACTCCCCTTCATTTGTACTCACTCACTCAAGCATTTTTTCAAGAGAGAGAATAAATAATGGACCATAAATAAGTTAGAAGCAGTTGTCTCGGTTTTACACTGCTTTGGTCGAGACATATACTGAGGAAGTTTTGCGGGGTTTTATCCCTTGTGGTTTCCCCGAGGAAAATATTTATGTTCTTGTATTCTTATGTTTTATGTGCAAGTTGCTCTTTCAGTGATATTCTAGTAATTTGTTTTAAGATAAAATCTAAGCAAATTGATAAAACTTAACACTACTGTCAACAACTTCGAAGTTAAAATTGCTTTAGAAAATCAGGAAAAAAAATGATTTCAACTCACAAGAATGACTGTTCATAATTACCCTATCAGACAATTCTTAATATTGTCTAAATGGTATCCTTCATATTTTCTCTTGTATTAATCTTTACATGTGCTCACCAACCATGAAAACGGGATTATCAAATCAATGTAATCAAATGATTACCAAGTATTTCCTATGACTCTTATTTTTCTTGTTTTGATGGCAACCTCAAAACATTCTTTTCTTCTTACCAACTGATATTTTTCAAGTACCAATTGCATCTTTATGATATTAACTCCCCCTGAGTATATGTTTCCTTCTAATGTTAATTCCAGGGATCTCTTTAGGTCATGAGAGACCTTAAAAAATAATTCCAGCATCATCACAATTTTCTTATTCATCATCTTCATCTTCATCGGTGTATTTTATTACATCTTCGTCTTGGTTTCCATCATAGTGGATGTCATTCTTATCTACGGCACTATTATTCTCAACATTATCTTTGGAAGTTTCATTGATGCTTGGAATCTTTGTTCCTTCTTAATATTTGTAATCTGATTTTCTTCTCCACATATTTCCATGAGGTACCCTGCTTATTGGTATTCTATATCTTTATTTCTTTGATTCCATACATTGATATTTTCCCTTGGTTCTGCAATCAACAAATTTATGACCAAACTTGTGACAGCAATAACAATAACCATAGAACTTTCCTTTATATTTTGGAAATCTTTGATCTTCCTTCTTCACAACTTCCATCATCTTGCATTGTTTATGAGCCTCTACCAAATCACTCTTTCTCAACTTGCATTCTCTAGCCATATGTCCAAAATTATTACAAGAGTAGAAATGACCAAAAAATATATGTTGATACCTGCTTTTCATTGTTCTTCTAGGGATCATATATGTTCTTTGTAAGGGAGAAACAAATTTTTGACTTTCTTCCCTTCTAATTGGGCTCTTGAGAGCATCTACATAGCTTCTTTTATTTCCATCTTGGTTTGTGAAAAAGGAATATCATGGCTTATTTTATTTGTCAAATCCTAATCCATATTTATCGCTTGATGGTATTTGGACGGTTAGGATTTCATATAAAGTCCTTGAGTTGTTCTCAAACTTTGATTTGATAGATTCTTCATCAACCCCTTTTGTAAGTTGAATAATCTCTTTTTCAAGTTTTTCATAATCTTGTATTCTCTTCTTGAGCAGCACTACTAGGTCCTCTTCAATCTTCTTGGCCTCTTCAAGCTGGTTCTTCAAATCAATAATAATTTGACTTGACCCTTTATCTTTTGTTTTATTGTCTTCTTGGTATTTTGACTACTTTTCTTTCAAAGATTTGTTCCTTCTTCTACCTTTTTCAAGTTCCTTGAGAGCAAAAATGAGTTCAGTATCTAGGTCCACTTCTCCTTCCTTATTTGATTCATCATCTCAAGCTATTGTCCCCATGAATAGGATTTCTTCATCTTCACTTATATCTTCATCTTCACTATTTTCCTTGGAATAAAATATTTTCTTTTTTTTTCTTAAACTTATTCTTGTACATGGTCTTACTCTTTTGATATTTCTTATGACAGCAAGGTTCTTCATCATCATTATCCTCTTATTTTGGGTAAGGATACTTATTGGTAAAATGTCCAATTCTTCCACAATTAAAGTATTTCAAGGGTAGCTTTCCTTTGTATTGTCCAACACCTCTCTCAAGTTTCTTGATGAAAATAGCTTCTTCATCATCTAGGTTCTATGATTGGTTCTTAGATAAGGATTTAAATGCTACTTCTTTATTTGATGGTCCATCTTGTCCTTTTCTTATCTCATAGAAAGTGAAGATTCCATGTAGTTAATCTACTATCATGGATTCAACATCATCTCGTTCTTCTAGAGTGGACACCTTTCATTCATACTTCACTGGTAGGGTTCTTAGTACCTTTTCAACAACTTCTTTCTCCTTTATATCTCCTCCTAGGATTCTAATAGCATTGACAATTTCATCTACTCTTAGAAGATATTCTGCAATGTTTTCTTCTTCTTTCATTTTTAGAATTTCAAACTACCCTTTGTATGTTTGGAGTTTGGACTGTTTGACTTTATAGGCTCCTTCATAAACAATTTTTTATTTATCCAAAGCATGTTTGGATGTCTTACATTGCATAACATGAACAAACACTAAATTTGTCAATCCATTTAATTGCATTCAAATCCTTAGCATTGGCTTCATATCAATCTAGTTCATCTATGTCTGTAGGTAGGTCGTCTGGTAATTTGAACTCTTTTTCAACAGACCTTTAGACTTTGTATCCAAGAGACATTATATGGAACTTCATTCTTACACTCTAATATGCATAATTATCTCCTGTAAATAATGGAGGTATGTTGGTGGCTAACCCTTCTTGTTGATCCATAGTGTTTTTTAATAGGATCTTCCTTCAAGTGATTAAGTTGTAGTGAAGGATCCTGCTCTGATACCAATTATTGGAAATTTGGACAATACTGAGAGCGGGGGTGAATAAGTATTATTAACTTTTAACAATTATAACCAATTTTAACTTATACATTAACACACATGATCAACAAGACACAAGAAACACACCTTTTATCGTGGAATCCCAATTGGGAAAATCACCAATACTTCCTATTACTGCAAAATTATATTTACAAATAGTTGTTGCATGCTACTACAAACAAAGATGCTACTACACCCTATTTACCAGCAACTACTGGAAGGATGCTATGACCCTTCTAGTTTATCAACTACTACTAAAGGGATGATTCTACACCCTATTTACCATCTACTATTGGAAGGAGGCTAAGACCCCCTTGCAGGCATATAGCCTGCCCTAGCACCACCCTAGTATGTTTTTATCAGACTTCCAAATCTCCTTATATCGTTAATACTATCATTGGTTTCTCATTACTTCCTTGGTCTCTGTCTTTTGTTGCTGCTACATGGATCTGGACTACAGAGACGACCTCATCCAAGATTAGACTTATGTAGATATATCTAACATTGTGTCTTGATATCGAAAATGGTATCCTTTCTGAGAATCATTTCCCTTTGTTAATCACGTCCTTCCAAGGAGTAAATTGTGTCTTTTTATCAATAATTAACTCAACATTTAGTTTATGCAGTCACACCCTTTCTTATTAATTAAATTTTTCTTTATATCCTCTTAAATATCTGTTTGTATCTTGTGAAATTATCAGCATGATTTTGAAACAGAAAATCCTTCCGCAACGAAAATCCTTCCACAATTGCTTTTCCGCAACGACCTTTCCGCAATTGTGGGTTGCAAAATATGGGCGTGCATTTTGAATTTTCTCGAAAACTGCTTCCACAATTACCTTTCCCCAAATGAAATTACCTTTCCCCAAATACCTTTCCACAACTATCTTTCCATATTTGACCTTTCTACATTGACCTTTCCGCAATCACCTTTCCAAATTAACTTTCTAAAATTGCGGATTGCGGATTGCAAACAATTACCTTTCGCAATTATCTTTCCACGATTTCCTTTCCACAACGACCTTTCCACAATTGCGGGCTACTGGTGTGCACTTTGACTTTTTCTCAAAAGTGACTTCTGCAAATATCTTTCTGTAACACTGTGATCCATCAATTTCTTTCCAGAATCCACCTCGTCCATTGATCTATCTTCTCTATTTAATTATTAACACTCAGTTTCACAGAGTCACTGATTCTCCAATCTCAAATGCACTCATCCTTTATAAGTCTACAATAATATGTTCTGCTACAGGACTAATAAGCTATGTTTATTATATCTTTAAATACCATATCTCTATTTTATATCTCTTGCTTAATAATAAACATGTTGTTTGTTCCATGGCATCTTTTAACAATTCTTGTAGCTTATCGATGTAGATGATTGCATCTTAATTAATCTGTAGCGTACTCCTGTAGATTATCATTTAGATCTGGTTCTTGTTATGTTGAAGATGTATGCAACTAATGCTTATGATTTCAACATCTTCAAACATATATAAACACCTGTATGGTGCTTCTTTGCTGGCATTTTATATACCTTGTATGGGAAGTCTATACATCTTGTGTGGACATACCCAAGTTCCTTGTGCAAAAATTCTTAACCATGTATGTGGACATTTTACATAGGACATGTTTTAGGACACCATGAGACATTAGGACACTATCATATGTCTTTCCAACTCTCTTTGTTATTCTTTTATCTTACACTGAGTTTTCCCTGCCATCTTGTTTATTGGTTATTCCTTTGTCATTACTGAACTCCTTTGACATCAATGACAACTATATTCCCCCAGATGTGGGTGTCACTCATGACCACATGGACATAAGGGAGGTTGACGATGCCTTCCCCCACCATGCATGACCTCATCACCCCAGCCATCAATGCATGCCTTCATTACCATGGGAGACGTGGTTGCATCTACGCATGTATACGGGACTAAGCCATCATTTCAAAGCTCAGTCGCCATTACTAGCCCACCTAGATGACATAAATCATAGCTGTGCCATTCAGTATGGACAACGTCGGTTGTTGGGCTGCCTCACTTGAGCCTGCTCCATCACTTTGCTCTGCGCCCAGATGCCATCCTCCCTTGCTCTGGTCTATTACCATCTCGCTCTGCCCCGTTTGGTCCTGCTCTCCCACCATGCCTAGAAGAAAAAGAGGTGTCCCCCGTAGAGGTCGTGGTCATGGCGCTCAAGAGGACTGTCATATTCCTCTCTCGGTTCAAGCCAGTGGCAATGGTTTTGACCTGGATATTTCAGAAGAAGTACAGCAAATTGTCAATGACTAGGAAGATGAACTATCCAGGGCATTCAACGCAGCTAGAAGAACAATGGAGAAATGACAAAACTACTGTATTTTTAAGAATTTTCTCATTCGTCTGGTCCTTCTCTTCAACCCTCTGGTTCCTCCACCCTCAGAGCCTTCAGTTCACCCTCCACTGGCCCCCCATGAAGCCTCACCTTCTGCTCCTCTATGCTCCCCTATTTCCCCAGCCACCACTCCTGTTCCTTAATCCTGCAACATTCCCCCACTGCAGAGCCAACCCTCCACTCTCTCAACTGGAAAGTTCATGTCCAACCCAATTGTGGAAAAAAAGGCCACTTCGCTCCCCACTGAGAACTCTGTTGCAGGTAGAATGGAAGAAGACAACTCCTCTAGTGACGAGGAAATGGCGTCGTCTAGCGACAATTCAGAGGTCAAGCCAAATGAGCCTACTCAGCCATCCTCACCAGGCTATAGCCGCCCTATCATAGAAGAACCATTCTTCAAACCGTGAACAGGTTTCACCAAGGTTATGTGGTGGTATGCATGCCAGAAGCAATTTTTTTGAACATGCTTCACCTAAGCCACGTTTCGTTCTGCATGGGATGGTCAGGTTCTTTGTTTTACTTATTGTTAACTAGTTGGCTCATTGTCTGGTTTTCTAGAAGAATGTTGGAGGCTTTTGTTTATGCACATTTGGGTGGCCTATTTTCCCTCCTAGAGGGAGGTCCCAGTTTTGTGGCCCTGTTTTCCCCCTGGAGGGAGGGCCCAGTTTTATTTTGAACCTCTATACCTGCTCATCATGAGCAAGTCTGCCTGTAAACACTTATGTATCACTATTTTATTTTTTTAATAGATTATCTCTCAACTTACAAAAAATGACAACTATATTCAATAGAATGGACTACGAGAGCGAGGTAGGACATACCATGCAAGAAATTGCAAGCTTATGAAAAACCTTGTGAAGGATAAAAGTGCAAATGGATAGCATGGAGTGCAAGATAGAACATTTGAGATGTCATTCAGAATGGTTGACCAAAGCCACTCCTACTTGGAGGATAAGGTTGGTATTCAAGTTGAAAAGCTTGCAAATTTTGATTTGGAATGTGAAATTTCTCACTCCCTTCTTCGAAAGCTTGTCCAATGTCCATCTTATTTTGATGAGTCTTTTATATCAACCAGGTTAGACATTGAAACTTTTCAAAAATCTACTTTGGTTAGGTTTGAGGATCTAGGCCTACCAATGTTGGAAGTAGTTGAAGTTAGTTTGATGGTCTAGGGATACCCCTGGGTCTAATATTTTTGCTTTTTATGTTTCATCGCTATGTTATTTTGTTGGTTCATCTTGTTAGAAATTACAATTGCAATAGGTTAATTTGGGGTTTCCAGTATCTTGTGGTGGTATATAATGCAATTTTGTTATAAATAAAGCATTTATTATAATGAGATAATGATTTATCACGGGAAACCTATTATCCAGCTTTGACCATAGCCTTTTTTGGGAGGACATGATATCTTCTCTATATTCACTATAATTTCATAACTTTGTATGGCAATGTAGTAGTTTATCTCTCTTATATTTTATTCAATTGGAAATATGCCAACACCTGCTATTCTGAAGAATCAAGGTATGGAAAGAATTACATGTCTAGTCAAACCATTACATATTCTATACATAGGGGCTCAACAAGGGCATCATGTTACTTACAAGAATTGAACCTAGGTCGGGAGGGTAACAATCATCCCTTGTAACCACCCAAGGTACATCCAATGGACTCTCTATCATTTTTTTAAGATAGATTTATTTTTATGTTTTACATGGATAACATTTTTTCGCTAACACATAAATATTACATTACCAACATAGACCCATCTCAACCGTAGATCAATCAAGCAATGAGAGGGACTCGTAATTTAATTTTTTATTTTATTTTAAACTTAAGAAATTGGATCCCTATCTTGATTGATAGATCTGTGTTTAAGTTTTTATTTTTTATTTTATAGGTCGAAATGCTTTTTTTTTTTACCTTTCATATTTTTTATTTTATTTTATGTGTCGACATGAGTTTTTTTTAATTACTTTTTATAGGTCAAGATGTACTTTTTTACTTTTCATATTTTTTATTTTATTTTATGATCTAACATGAGTTTTTTTAATAACTTTTTACTTTTGGTAATGTAATGTTACAATACCTTATGTGACAACATCTTCCCCATACCAAGCTATAGAGCACTTCGCTTCTCTTGGTACACTAATATTTTTATTATAATTTCTAATAAAAACCTTACTATCAAGTAAATTTTTTTAATATAATTTTCTCAACCTACATGGTAATAATATCTTACTTTTCTCTAAACTTGTTTTATGTATTTAACTCATAAGTTTATTTTTTCCTGAGAAAAAAAGCATAATTTTATTTCATCCGACGAGAAAAAATTACATTCTGTAGATACACATAGTCGTGTATTTCGGTTCAGTTGAGAGTTCATTTGGAAGAGACTCTGAAGGTCTTCAATAAATCCACAAAAATTAAAGAGTACAGCAAAATACAAAGAGTGTTGCCCTATTTCAAAAAATATACAAGATATTGTTCTTTTTCTTTAACATCATGTTCATGAAAATAACTGTAAACTATTCAAAGACAGTCCATCTACCAAAAAAATATATCCCGATAGTAGCAATAGAATACAAAAAAAAATTGTAATATGATGAAAATTAAGGTAGGATGTTCCTCATTCTATAAAAGGTCTGTGATAATATCCATGCATGTTTCCCTCTTTTTGTTCTCTTATCTTCCAATGCCCCAAGGCCATCTGTAGCCCCTCCTTCGAGGTTTTGTCCACTTTTTTGTTGTTTTCCTTGTGAACATGTCGACATGAAAAGGTAACATAAGTGTTTATAATCGCTTTAATGGAAGATAAAATGTTGGCAAGTCTTAGATTTTTACATTGTTGAGTCCCTTTTGTCCAATATATAACATTCATCGAGTCTCCACAAACATCAAGAATTCTACACCCTTTCTCTGCTGCAAAGAAAAGAAGAATTTTTAGGCTCAAAAGTTTAGCATAATTATTACTGCCTTTCTCTGCTGCAAAGATAAGAGGAATTTTTAGGCTCAAAAGTTCAGCATAATTATTACTGCCTTCCCCAATTCCCACTATCAATTCAAAGAAATGGGTCTCCGAAAGGAAAAGAAGAGCCCCTCCCCCACAAAGATTGTTTTGTGTTGCCCCATAAAAAAAAACCCAAGGCACTGACTTGTCAATTTCCACTTCCAATGTCTCCCTCTGTCTTAAAACTCTAATGTATTGTGGAAAGGAAGAAATAATGCCACAAGAGAGACCTGCCGTAATTGAAGAGTGCAGGATTAAACAAATATTAATTTGTTTATAACAAGCCATACACCCCAGATTACTAACAGGGGCAAGGCTATCAATGATTCCTGAGTTTCCACTCTCCTCCAGTTCTCCCATGCTTGTAGGACCGATAAAACCACCCATCTGCATGATAGGACAAGAGCTTTTGAACACTCTTTTCAGACTTCTTTGATAAAAAGACAATGTAAAAAAGGGTGGGATACAGACTCACCATCTGACTTGTAAAGTGAACACCATCCAGGCCCTTGGAAGCTCCTTTTCTACAAATTGTCCCAAGATGGGGCCTTGTTCTCCAGGACACACCACATAAAGATTATGTTTTTGGGTGGACTTTTGATTTTCCATAGTTTCTTCCACCACCAAATAGGGTCCCTTTGTATACCATCAGCACTAAGTTTACTATTATCGGCCTTGGAGTGTAATTTCCACTCGGGTCAAAAATCACAAATAAGTTCATCCTCCCTGTCCCTTAGCTGAATATGAGCTCCAGTCAAATCTCCAAGTAGATTCCCCAATTCCCTTTAATTTGTCTTAGTTAACCCATATTCAAAGGTCGGTCTCCAAAACTAGAACCATGGGTTCTCCTGAACAAGTGCAGCTAATTGAGAAAGATAAACAAAAAATCTCTCTGTCTCAGAGCCTCCACGGCAAGGACTGGAATCCTATGTTGATGTGTACATCTGACCCATGGGTCCTCACCTGCCCTTAGTTTCCTGCCATTCCCCACATTCCAAGCCAAATTTGATTCAATGATATCGAATGATAATACCACTGCTTTCCAAATCACCAAGCCACCTGTATGGGTTTTCCCGGCGCTCCTTATCTAGTCTTCAACAGATACCGTGGTTATGTATTTTTAGATAATCACTTGAGTCCACATACTTTCACCCTTTAGTAGTCTCCAACCCCCCTTGGCCGCAAGTGACTTTGCAAACAGAAAAATATTTTTGAGACCCTGTCCACCCAGTCCTTTTGGAACAACAATATTCTCCCATCGCACCCAAGGGATCACTTGAGTTTCCTGCTTTCCACTCCATAGAAACCTAAAGAAATTATTCTCTCCTCTTCCAGAGTGCCTTTAGGAATCCAAGCCAGGGACATCCATTAAACTAGAATGGCTTCTAACACATATTTTACCAACACCATCCTCCCTGCTCTAGTTAGCCATTTATGACTCCACACTTTCAGGCATTTTTCCAACTTGTCCAAAAGCCACTTCCAATCATGTTTTTGATAATCATTAGGTTTTAAGAAAAACCCTAGATATTTCAAACCAGCATCCAGTCCTTCCAAATTGAATGGAAAAAAACTTATGATTACCTAAAACTCTTCAGCCCTCAGAAGATGTGTGGTTAGCATTGATTTCCTAGAATTAATCTCCATCCCTGTGGCTTTGGAGAAAAGCTCCAATATATTATGAATGGTGTTTGAGTCTCTCGTCATTCCTGAGCAAACAAATAGGACATCATCTACAAACAGAAGGTGATTTATTTGCAAATACTGAGAGATATGAATACCCTTCAAAGCTCAGTGGTTCATTGCATCCCTTAAATCCCTACTCAAACCTTCAGCTACCAGCAGAAAGAGAAAAGGGAATAGAGGAAAACCTTGTTGTAGCCCTCTCTCAGCATGGAAGAAAGGAGATGCATCCCCATTAATCAGGACAAAGAAGGAGACTGTAGCAATACAACTCATGATCCACATGATTAAATCAATTCCAAATCCAAGATGATTCAGCAACATATGAATGTATAACCAACTTACTTTGTCATAGGCTTTGGACACATAAGATTTTTTATTATAACCCTCGGATCTGTCTATAAAAATTCTTTAGAAGATCTGATGGTAGAACTTGATCTTCTGTATCATATGCCCAAAAATGGGAAATATGTGTGGAGCAACAAGCGAGTTGGACCTGGACACATTGCTGCAAGATTAGATCGGTTTCTGGTAAGTACAACCTTCCTACATAAATAGTGTCTTCCTTCTTCACATATTATTTCTTCAGCTAGTTCTGATCATAATCCCATCTCCCTTTCCTTCTCCTTACCTACAAACTTGGGACCTATCCCCTTCATGTTCAACCCCCTTTGGTTGAGCAATGCCAAAAACATAGATCGTATTCAATCAACCTGGAAATATTCTTTCTCCGGCTCCTCTAGCTTCCTTTGGGAATCAAATCTTAGGGTTGTTCACTCTTGCCTAGAATACTGGGCAGCAACCTTCTACTCAGAACCTGCCATTGTTGAAAAAATCCTCAAATTAGGTTTGGATGCTCCCCATTTGAAAATGGACAAAGAAGAGATCACTCCTAGAATCTTAGCTCAAGAAAAGGCCCTAAACTGTGAAATTCTAAAAGCATCCAAACATGAAGAAGAGTATATGAGAATTAAATCTCGACAATTTTGGTTAAAAGGAGGAGACAAAAACACAAACTATTTCCATAAACAAACCAAAATCAGATTGAGCTTCAACTTCATAAATGAATTGAAAAACAACAATAACCAAATTATCTTCGGGCAAGATAATATCAAGAAGCTAGTATTGCATCACTTCAATCAGCTATATTCTGACAGTGGAGAAACAGATCCTCTATCCCAAGCGGACTTGCTAACAGTCATTCAACCTAGCATTTCTGAAGAAGAGAACAAGGAGCTAGAAAATCCAATCACAGAAAATGAGATTATTAAAGCAATCTAGACCCTTCATCCACATAAGTCCTCAGGACCCGACGGGTTCACGATCAACTTCTATCGAGATCCTTGGGACATCATCAAAGAAGATCTAAAAAAATGCTAAACTGGACCACAAAAAAAGATAAAATCGAAGGAGCTATAAACTCTACCTTCCTGGCTTTGATTCCAAAAGAAAAAAAATCTTCTTTTGATTGAAAGGTTCCATCCCATTTCCTTATGCAACACCTTCTACAAAATTCCTACCAAAATCCTTGCAACAAGAATGAAAAAAATCATGGCAACGATTATCTCGGAAACTCAAGGAGATTTCATTGCTGGTAAGCAAATCAAGGATAATATAATCATTGTCCAAGAGTCCATTCATTCTAGCTTGGAATGCAAACAGCAAGGCATGGCCATTAAACTAGACATGGAAAATGCCTTTGACAGGGTCAATCACTTCTTTTTATTCAAGATCATGCATAAAATAGGATTTTCCAAAAAAATTTGCAGATGGATCAAAGCTTGCATAAGCAGCCCATGGATCGCGCCTCTTGTAAATGGCAGGTCGGTTGGTTTCTTTCAAGCCTCTTGAGGACTCTGCCAAGGTTGCCCGCTCTCCCCACTATTATATCTCATTGTAGCTGAGTCTTTAAGCAAGAATTTTCAGGCCATGCAAAACAATGGAGATCTCAGAGGTATTAAAATTGCTAGAGGAGTCAAAAATGCCAATCATGTACAGTGTGTAGATGACACTATACTTTTAGGCTAAGCCTCCATCATAATTGCTGAAATATTCAAAGAAGTCATATCTACATCTCTCAAAGCATCATATAAGAAAGTGAATGCTGGTAAAACCAAAATCTATGGCCGGAATTGTCATGCTAGAACGATGGCCAGGATTGCCAGGACGCTAGGATATGAAGGCCGCATAGGCTGGAACTCATTCAGATATCTAGGAGTCCCAATTCATAAAGGAAAAAAGAAAAAATCAGACTCGAAATAACTGGTAGAGAAAATTAAAAACAAAATCCAATCTTTGGGAGCTATTTGGCTCAATACGGCTGGAAATTGATTCTCTTAAACGTTTTTCTGACAGCCTTCCCGATTTTTATTTGCTCCATTTCATTAACACCCAACTCGATCATATAGGAGATTGAGAAAGAGCTGAAACGCTTTCTCTGGCGGGATGGAAAACACAATGGAAAAAAATAAGCTTCATCTTGTCAATTGGGTTACGATATGCAAGCATAAAGATAGAGGAGGAGCGGGAGAAAAAGATCTAGCAGCTATGAACTTAGTGTTGAGAGCCAAAATCATATGGAATTTGATCTTAGGAAGAAGAGCTTCATGGAAAGAGGCATTGAGGAAGAAATACCTAACTGGAGCCAAAGCCAGATGCTTAGATGTGATCCCAATTCACCATATCGTTTCTCCAATATGGAAATTGGGCCAAAACACAGCATTCAGCATCCAAGATGATCTACGATGGCCAGCTGGAAATGGAAAAAAAATCAGAATTTGGGAGGATAGCGTGGGCAATGCCCAACAAAGAGACAGCCTCATGGATCTCAAGCGATGGATGGATTGCCAAAACCTTTCCACGATCAATGACATTTCGAATTGGCATAGAAGTGGTAGATGGGCTGGATGGAGGCATCTTGAAATGCCAGATCGACTGAAGAAAGACTATTCTCTGCTACAAACACTCCTCTAAGGATTGTTGTTGATCCACGCCAATTTGTCAGACTATAGAAGCTGGGGAAATTCCAAAGTTTACACAATGAAGGCTAGGTACAATACAATTCATAATAATAGAAGGAAATAAGGCATATGGAAAAACGTTTGGAGTAGAGATGGGCTGCCTAAAATAAAATAAAAATGTTGGCTCTTTACTCACCAAAAAATCCTGACAGCCGAGAACTTAAAAAAGAGAGGAATAGAAGGACCGTCTCGTTCCATTTTGTGCAAAAATGCGGAAGAAACGCAGAACCATCTCTTTCTGGAATGTCCATTTGCTAATGAGGTATGGTGTCAAGCTCTTAATGAGATTAATTTTAATATTACTCTCCCTACTAACCTAAAATATTTATTTTCCTGTTGGAAAGACTATTACCAAGGTACTATATTTAAAAAACCAAACTTCTTGAAAGCGTGGATGGATCTCCCAAAATATGTCTGCTGGAAGATATGGATAGCCAGAAACAAAAGTTTATTTGAAAATATGTATTATCCTCCTCTTAGAGTCTCCTCCGCTCCCAAAGCATTATGGACTTAAGCTCTTCTTTCCAATGGATTGTGGCACTTACAGCTTGAGCTGTTAAACTCCTTCGAAAAAGGTTCGATGAAAGATCTCCTTTGCCCTATCAACCCTACACCAAAGGATGCAAAAAACCCTACCTCTTTAAAATGGCAAATTTGAAAAAGCTCTGAAATTTTCAGAAATTGGTGGACAAAGTTGAATTGTCATACTCTGTTCTTTGACGGGGCCTCCAAAGGCAATCCAGGAATGACAGGTGTTGGCGGGGTAATTCTTTATCCAGGGGAGAACAAGCAGAAAGACTTTGCTTCGGGACTTGGCAGGAGCACCAACAATCATGTGAAGTGGTTAGCTCTATTGAAAGGGCTGGAAATTGCTATCACCCTTGGAATTCGAGATCTAGTAGTGTTCGGTGATTCATTACTAGTCATTAGAGAAGCAAGAAAGTTGGCCAGAAATTATAAAAGGCCTTACAACAAGATGCATCATATTTTCAACAGTCTTATTGGCGAATTTAATGCTGTCAACTTTCTGCATATCCTCTGCTCAAACAATCAATCTGTAGATCAAATGGAAAATAGAGGAGTGCAGCTTGATTGTGGGTTTATGATTTGCAATAGGAATAATCTGGAGTTTTGTTGGGTACCTTGATAAAGGAGCAGTTTTGGTCACTTTCTTTAAAAGAATTTAGGACAGTTGCAAGCTTACTTCTGATATGTTCAACTTTTTCATTCTCATTCTAGGGAAATTTGTAAAAAAAATTAGCCATCTCATATGCGAGTTATTTCGAGAAAAGCTAGCATTGCATCACTTCAATCGGCTGTATTCTGACAATGGAGAAACGGATCCTCTATCCCAAGCGGACTTGCTAACAGTCATTCAACCCAGCATTTCTGAAGAAGACTCAACAAGGAGCTGGAAAACCCAATCACATAAAATGAGATTATTGAAGCAATCTGGACCCTTCATCCAGACAAGTCCCTAGGACCTGACGGGTTCACGATCAACTTCTATCGAACTGCTTGGGACATCATCAAAGAAGATCTAAAACAAATGCTAAACTAGACCAGGAAAAAAGATAAAATCGAAGGAGCTATAAACTCCACCTTCCTAGCTTTGATTCCAAAAGAAAAAAATCCTCTTTTGATTGAAAGGTTCCGTCCCATTTCCTTATGCAACACCTCCTACAAAATTCTTACCAAAATCCTTGCAACAAGAATGAAAAAAATCATGGCCATGATTATCTCAGAAAGTCAGGGAGGTTTCATTCCTGGTAAGCAAATCATGGATAATATAATCATTGTCCAAGAGGCCATTCATTCTAGCTTGGAACGCAAACAGAAAGGCATGGCCATCAAGCTAGACATGGCAAATGCATTTGACAAGGTCAATCACTTCTTTTTATTCGAGATCATGCATAAAATAGGATTTTCCAAAAAAATTTGCAGATGGATCAAAGCTTGCATAAGTAGCCCATGGATCGCGCCTCTTGTAAATGGCAGGTCGTATGGTTTCTTTCAATCCTCTCGAGGACTTCGCCAAGGCTTCCTGCTCTCCCCCTTATTATATCTCATTGTACTGGATTCTTTAAGCAAGAAGCTTTAGGCCATGCAAAACAATGGAGATCTCAGAGGTATTAAAATCGCTTAAGGAGTCAAAAACACCAATCATGTACAGTATGCAGATGACACTATACTTTTAGGTGGAGCCTCCGTCATAATTGTTGAAATATTCAGAGAAGTAATCTCTACATCTCTCAAAGCATCATATGGGAAATTGAATTCTAGTAAAACCAAAATCTATGGCTGGAATTTTCCTGCTAGAACAATGGCCAGGATTGCCAGGATGCTAGGATATGAAGGCCGCATAGGCTGGAACTCGTTCAGATATCTAGGGGTCTCAATTCATAAAGGAAAAAAGAAAAAATCAAACTGGAAAGAACTAGTAGAGAAAATTAAAAACAAAATCCAATCTTTGGGAGCTATCTGGCTCAACACGGCTGGGAAATTGATTCTCTTAAACGTTGTTCTGACAGCCTTCCAGATTTTTATTTGCTCCATTTCATTAACACCCAACTCAATCGTACAGGAGATTGAGAAAGAGTTGAAACGCTTTCTCTAGCGAGATGGAAAACACAATGGAAAAAATAAGCTTCATCTTGTTAATTGGATTACGATCTACAAGCAAAAAGACAGAGGAGGAGCGGGAGAAAAAGATCTGGAGGCTATGAACTTAGCGTTGGGAGCCAAAATCATATGGAATTTGATCTCAGGAAGAACTTGGTGGAAAGAGGCTTTGAGGAAGAAATACCTAACAAGAACCAGAGCTAGATGCCTAGATGTGATCCCAATTCACCATAATGTTTCTCCAATATGGAAATTGTGCCAAAACACAGCTTTCATCATCCAAGATGATCTGCGATGGTCAGTTGGTAATGGAAAAAAAATCAGAATTTGGGAGGATAGCGTGGGCAATGCTCAGCAGAGTGACAGCCTCATGGATCTCAAGCGATGGATGGATTGCCAAAACCTGTCCACGATTAGTGACATTTCGAATTGGCATAACAGTGGTAGATGGATTGGATGGAGGCATCTAGAAACGTTGTACCGGCTGAAGAAAAACTACTCTCTACTGCAAACGCTCCTCCGAGGATCGTTGACGTTCCACACCATTTTGTCAAACTATAGAAGCTGGGAAAATTTTGGAGTTTACACAGTGAAGGCTGGGTACAATACAGTTCATAATAATGACAGCAAATAAGGCATATAGAAAAACGTTTGGAGCAGAGATGGGCTGCCTAAAATAATAATAAAATTTGCTGGCTCTTTACTCACCAAAAAATCTTGACAGCCAAGTACTTAAAAAAGAGAGGAATAGAAGGACCATCTCGTTGCATTTTGTGCAAAAGTGTGGAAGAAACGCAGAACCATCTCTTTTTGGAATGTCCATTTGCTAATGAGGTATGGTGTCAAGCTCTTAATGAGCTTAATTTTAATATTACTGTCCCTACTAACCTGAAAGATTTATTTGCCTGTTGGAAAGGCTATTACCAAGGTACTCTATTTAAAAAAATGGACTTCTTGAAAGCGTGGATGGATCTCCCAAAATATGTCTGCTGGAAGATATGGATAGCCAGAAACAACAGTTTATTTGAAAACATAAACTATCCTCCTCTTAGAGTCTCCTCCGCTACTAAAGCATTATGGACTGAAGCTCTTATTTCCAATGGATTGCGGCACTTACAGCTTGAGCCATTAAACTCCTTCGAAAAAAGTTGGATGAAAGATCTCCTTTGCCCTATCAACCCTACACCAAAGGATGCAAAAAAAACCTACCTCTTTAAAATGGCAAATTCGAAAAAGCTCTGAAATTTTCAGAAATTGGTGGACAAAGTTGAATTGCCATACTCTGTTCTTTGACGGGCCTCCAAAGGGAATCCGAGAAAGACAGGTGTTGGCAGGGTAATTTTTTATCCAGGGGGGAACAAGCAGAAAGACTTTGCTTCGGGACTTGGCAGGAGCACCAACAATCATGTGGAGTGGTTAGCTCTATTGAAAGGGCTGGAAATTGCTATCACCCTTGGAATTTGAGATCTAGTAGTGTTCGGTGATTCATTACTAGTCATTAGAGAAGCAAGAAAGTTGGCCAGAAATTATAAAAGGCCTTCCAACAAGATGCATCATATTTTCAGCAATCTTATCGACGAATTTAATGTTGTCAACTTTCTTCATATTCTCCGCTTAAACAATCAATCTGCAGATCAAATGGAAAACAGAGGAGTGCAGCTTGATTATGGGTTTATGATTTGCAATAGGAATAATATGGAACGTTGTTGGGTACCTTGATAAAGGAGCAGTTTTGGTCACTTTCTTTAAAAGAATTTAGGGCAGCTGCAAACTTACTTCTTATATGTTCAATTTTTGCATTCTCATTCTAGGGAAATTTGTAAAAAAAATAGCCATCTCAGATGCGGGTTATTTCGAGATAAAGGTTCAATTTGTAAGGGAAGAGCAAGATTTTATGGTTTTTGAAGTCCAACGAATTCAATCCATAAATCTACTGCTGTAATTTCTTTTTTAAATACAAATACCACTTGACAATTCTTGTTAAAAACAAACAATTAAATTGTGTATACAAAAATCTTTTGTCCCATAAATCTCTCGTGTACCAATTTAATGTTTAACTTAATTATAACTTTAAAATAAAATTATTATTATTATTATTAATTATTATAAAAAATTATTATAATTGAATAATAATTTTTTTATTAATTATAAAATAATTAACTTATCAAATATAAATATGTGCAAGCTTAAAAGGTCATAGATTAAAAGTTCAAAGATTGAGATGAAAATCTCTCCATCAAAGATTGCAAATGCATTTCACTTTCAACGAAACCGAAACCGATTTGATTGATAATCTCCTTATTATTATAACCTTAAAAAAGTCTTTAAATACCATAAAATTCTACAATGATGTTACATAATTGATGGCTCAACATTAACATAGGTGGGATATTGTCACTTCTCGGGAGATATATCTATATGGTAGACACAATCATTTTCTTTATTTTAGTGCCTGTGCTTTTCTTTTACTTTTGTATTGTTTAAATAATTTATATTGTCTTTGTCGAGGTCTGTCTTTTTAGATGTTTCATAGTTGATTAAGTCATTAGAGGCCTGTCACGAGCAATCAAGTAGGTGCTTGAGTAAAGGGAGTGTAGTTGAAGTTGATCATGTGGTTAGGATAATGAAGTTTTTTGCATTTGTTAATCAATTTTGTGTTGCCTAAGAGATGAAAGATTAAAAATATAGTCAATAATTATAACCTTGATATTTATCATTAGGTACATAAGTAAAATGAGTGCAGTCAAAGTTGATTAGAATAGAAAACTTTATTATATAAATGATAGGGTTTTAAGACTTTTTTTTCAATTTTGAAGTGGTCATATTGTCCCAAAAAAATTGAAATACTTGCTAAATGAAAGTGACTAGTTGATAAACCATTAAACAATAAAAAGTTAATAATGATTAATAAATCATAAAATTAATTGAAATACTTGATAAATGAAAGTGACTAGTTGATAAACCATTAAACAATAAAAAGTTAATAATGATTAATAAATCATAAAATTAATTAATCTAATTGAATAGCAATGAACCAAAATTAACTAGAATAACTATAATTAATTATATTATTAAAAAAAAGATTATTAATAAACCATATTATATAATGAATTGACCTAGCGAAAAATAATAAAACAAAACTATCTACAACAAATGTGCATACTTGACCAAACCTAACTACTCCAACTACATATACTTTAGTTATGATAGAGTTTTTTAAATAATGTATTTCGTATTCTTAGTTATTCCATACTTAACTCATTATCAATTTTACATTTAACATTGGACTTCATTTTTTGTACATCTTGATTTTTATGGAAATATTTAAAAGTATCTTTTTAAAATACCCCGAGGTTGGTGACAATTTGTTTTTACACATTTTCTTAAAACACTAATTATGCATAATGTTGCATTATACATTCAAAAGTCTCCTCATTTTATTTAATCCTTGAAATAAGTTATAAAGGTTAGGTAATGATAAAGTATTATTAATTTTTTAAGCTTGGAGTCTTTCTCTAATGTTATTAATCCCTTGGAGCATGTTCATAATTTGAAACTCCTTATCAAATGATTAGGCTTTTGATTTCGATGAGAAGGGAACCATGTTTATCATCCAAAAGTATAAGAGTGTTTAAGATGTGTGCCATGATATGATTGTCTTGTTTTGGTTGTCTATCTATGTTATAAGTTATTATCTCTTTGGTTTGCTAGTACAAGTCGATATCATTGCGTAATGAGTAACCCTATTTTGAGAGACCCCAATGTCTAACATGATTTTTTTCCAGTGCCTTATCAATCATCTAACCATGTATGTTCCTTCTGTTTTGATGGGTTGTGTCTTCTAGCGTCTAGGTTGGGAAACTTCTAAATGGTGGAGGGCTTGTGTTAGGAAGCAAAACTTTTCACCAGTCTTGAAGCTTTCAAAAAAACTCTGAGTGCTCACTAGAGCTACAACCTTCTCCTTTTTTGTCTAGGGTTTTAAAGGGCTTCCTCTATCATGACTTATTAGTGGGGTTTCCTCTACAGCCTTGCACTCCTTAAGACCAAACTTAGTTCAATGGTTCTTGGGGATATTCTCCCATATGTCTTCTAGTCTTTCGCTCTATTTTCCTTGAATTTATTATGCAAGGTGGTGTGACATCATAGATGAAGAATTATGGAGTCACACTTTTCCATTATAGGTGTAAGTAAAATTATGCTCTCTCTACCATGGTTGCAAACCATTATCTTTAGTAACTCTCTAGACTATGCTTACGCCATGTGTCTTGACTTACGCGAGGGGGCTATCTTTGCATTTTCACGCTCCTTCTTAAGGCCATTTCCCTTGAAAATTTGTAGAGGGGTAGAATAATCCATGCACATGGGTTTAGTACTAATGATTATTAGGGATCTCTTACCTAGGCTCTCTTTTCCTCAAATTTTTGATGCAAGGTGTTGTGACATCACAAACAAAGAGTTATGGAGTCCCTCCTGTACATTCTAGGTACAAGTAAAACCATACTCTCTCTACCATGATTGTAAATTATTATCTTCAATAACCCTTCTAACTTTTCTTATGCCTTGTGCATCAATATCTTATGTAATGGTATTTGTTTCCCATTGAAATGGCTTGGTATGAATGAGATCAACCTCTCTATTATGTTGGTGGTTATTCCTCTACCCATATGTCTCGATAATGGCATTGTCAACATGCATCCATGTAATTCTATCCGGGTGAGCAACATCCTCTTAAGCAATTATGAGATATTCTCTTTTGAGATTGTTATTCTCTACAAGGGCATTCCAGTTGATATCAAGATTTGTTTCCCTCCTAGAAATTTCTTCACTGTCCAAGTGATTAGGCAATGGAATTGTTGTTCTTTTGACATGTGAAGGTTTAAATACATTGAGTGTAAGGGTCCTACTCTACCTCCTTAAATATACAATTAATTTGTTATGTATTGAGGTCATCTATGTTGAATAAGGACCTTGAAGTAGATATGGTGTGAAAGGAATATGTGTAAGAGTTCCTTCACTTACAAGGCTTACTAGAAGGGTTTTCCTACTATAAAGCTCCTTCACTAACATGGCTTACTATAAGTTTCTACATAGTATAATGTTCTTTCACTATAAACTATATAAAGGAGTACAATTAAATCAATAAGATGTTTTCTGAAGTGATTGGAGCTCTGCTCGTTTGGAGGTTTCCCCCTTAAAGAGGAAATTGAACATTGATTTCTTCAATAGAGGTATTTCCATTGTGATATTTGGACATATACAAATGTCTAATGGTGTGAAAATTTTGTCCTTTCATTATGAAATCTTACTTTAATCTATTATTTATGCTTTGAATTTCTTATGATGTTGCTAAGGTACATCGCATTTGGTATCATGGCACTTTCATGTGTCAAAAATTTTAGAATTTTTTTTAGGCTAGAGACATGTTTTGATACCTATAGATAACACAATGATTTATCATTCAATGGCTAAATCTATGATTATGGAAGACCTGTACATGGGGAAATACAAGAGGTTTCACTTGGTTGGACACCCTTGTAACCCCTATTGGTATCCCTTTGAGTAATACTACATTAGACAACATTTATATATGAAAATTCACTTCCACATACCCTTGGGTGTATTAAAAGTCCCCTATGCAACCTAAAACAAAATTTAGATAGGTTGATCGATTGCCTTGCTGCCATATTGGCACCAAACACAACACTCATGAAGATTACTCTCTAGTACATAAGTGGTTGGGTAGTATGGCTAAGGGAATGATCAAGCCTCCTTGCTTAGCGCCCTAAGATATTGGGTTGAGAACTATTGTTGGACCTTGAAAGTATATCAAAGAGTTGTAGAAATTGAGATCCCCTTGTCCTTAGGACCCTTGAATCCATGTCCTCTCTTAATAGTACATGAAATCTTTTGTTTTTGGTAAAATATATTTTAATTTATATAAAAAAAATTGTAGCATTAAGAATTTTAGCATTTAGTTCATGCAATAATTTTTGGGTGGGAGTACAACTTCACCAAGAGTAGAAAGAAAGAAAATGTAAGGGTCATGCTTGCACCTTTATTTCAGCCCCATCTCAATCGACTCCCTACATCGTAATGATCGTGTGCATACAACTCTTTAGTAAACCTTTATGTGTACCCCCATGTCCAAACTCCTATTTCCAACCCATATGAACAACACCTTGCACCAAGCTTATTACATTAGCACCACTCCTCCATGACCCTTTTTGATGGACCCATTTCCCCTATGAATGCTACTAAATGTATTGAGCTCTCTCACAAATTTTCCCTTCCGGAAACAAGTTAGACTACAACCACTTGTCTACTCAACAAAATCTTGATGACATCCAAACCAAGCTTACTAAATTCGAATCATTGCTTAACCAAATGACCCAATCGATGACACTCTCTCCTTCATCATCTTAGAGATACCCAAATTCAAACAAACCTTCCCATAAGGATGGGTTTGCATCATCCACTCTCAATGGGACTCACTCCACTTCATTTATCTATGACCTAATGACTCAAATGTGGCACAAACTTCATAAAGTCAATATCACCAAATTTGTTAGGTCAAACCCCACATGATGGGTCATTCAGGTTGAACATTAACTTTGTATGCATGACATCACTGATGATATGAGAAAATTTTGAGTGGTGTCTTATATTTGGATTTTGAACACGGGAAATGGTGGTAATGGCACAAGGAATCCTACAAGGGTTATATTTCTTGGACACAATTCGTCTTATGTCTCTATAAATGTTTTGAAATAAATACTCATTACATGGGGAAGCTAACCAAACTCAAAGAATCTGACATAGATGAATATTTCCTCTCCACTTTTGAATAGTTGTCCATATGCAACAAGGGAATGTTTGATATATTTTACAAGGAAGGTTTCATTAGTGGTTTGAGAGAAGAGATATGTACACGGGTATTAATGGCTCATCCTACTTGTTGGATGCCACTCAAAGAGCTAGAGAAGCAAAAAAGATGATGAATTATCATATAAATAGCCCCTATTTATTCATAGTCCATGTCCACCTACCTTTCCTTCCACTTATCCTTTCCTTCCTCTCCACCTCTCAAGATCCAAAAGTTAACCTGAGCTAAAATGGTAGAGTGCTAACTCTAAGGTCTTTGCTACAGTTGTGATGAAATATATTTCCCCAAAATAAATAAGTTAAAAAAATTATATATGGCCATTTAGAGGATATTTTTAATAAGGAAGTTTAACATAACACTCCTCATCCATATGTGGTAGACATTATGTAGCTCAACCTACTAGAGGTAAAACCTAATACCTTTCTGCATGCCTTGACGGGTCTTTTTGCACCCTAAACCCTAAAACTAATTGGTTGCATTAAACATCACAAGTTCTTGATATTAATTGCTAGTAGTAATATGCATTTATTCATCGTCAAGTAGACCAAGAAACACATTATTATATCCATGTAGTGAACGAATTCCAAATCATGATTGACAATGGAGGAACTATCAAATGTGGTGGTTAATGTGAAAATATGCAGCTTCAAATGGGTGATTATTCCCTCAAAACCAACACGTTTGTTGTTGAAATGGGTGGTTGTGATATTGTCTTGGGAATTGAATGGTTACATGCATCAAGCCCCATCACCATGTATTTTGGTTCCTTATAAATTAGTTTCCAATAGGTATTGAATAACTGCACTCAAAGCAATTGCAACTAAATCTCCAAATATTTTCAACTTGCGCAATATATAAAAGCTTCTTAAAAATTGACATCCGTGCATTATGGCTCAATTCCATGCCATTCAAGCTATAGAGACACCTTCTCAATGCATTCCTTGTGACAAACACCCATCCATATTTGACATTCTCAAGTATTTTCTCCCTTCCCATGGTGAGCATGATCATTCCATTCCACTTATACCCGGTAGCCTCCCACCTAATGTACTCTCATGTCACCATCGTTTTCCCAGAAAAATGAAATTAAAAAGATAATTCAATAGTTGTTATCTATTAGTGTCATCAATCCTATTATTGGGCCCTATTCTTATCCAATTGCTATGGTTAGTGAGTAATAAGGTGATTGGTTCATATGTCTTGACTTTTGTGACTTGAAAAAATTGATCATCAAGGATAATTTTTCCATTCATGTCATTAAGGATTTTTTGGATGAGATTAGGGGTGCTCAATTCTTCACCAAACTTGATATCTAATAAAGCTATTATAAAATTCACATGAGGAGGAGGATATTCCAAAAAATACTCTTCAAACTCATGAAATCCATTACGAGTTATTATTGATTCCTTTTGGCCTTCACAATGCACCCTCCACCTTCCAGTGTCTCATGGACAAAAACATTAAACCCTTTTTGTGTAATTTTGTCCTCGTGTTTTCTTATGACTTCTTAATCTATAGTAAAAAATGGCAAGCCCATGTAGTCCATGTGGATCAAGTCTTACAACTCCTTATGGATCATCAACTTGTTTCTTAAAAAGTCCATATGTGCCTTTTATGTTTTGAGGTGGAACATTTGGTCCATATTGTTGGTTAGGACGGTGTGCGTATGGATCCAAAGAAATTTGAAGCAATGGAGAATTGTACTTTCCCCAAAAATATTAAAATCCTAAGTGATTTTCTAGGTCTCATTGGTTATTACAGGAATATTGCATGTAATTGTGGTAAGATTGCATATCCACTCAAAATTTTACTAAAAAAAGGCTTTCACCTAGAATTACACAACATACAAATATTTATAGGACTTAAAGGATCCTATGTCTACCACCCATTTACTTGTTTTTCCTTACTTCACTAAAACCTTTGTACTAAAATGCAATGCCTCGTGTAAGAGAATAAGAGCAATCCTCATGCAAGAAGGTATACCATTGGCTTTTACTAGCAAACAACTCAATGAGTGGCACTTATGAAATCAATTTATGATAAAGAGATGATGGAAATATTGCATGCTATGGACATATGGAATCCATTCCTCAAGTAAAATTTCCATATCGAAACCGATCATCACACTCTAGAATACTAACAAAGAACTTCCTTCCCTGAGAAACAAAAATGAGTCACCAAAATGTTGGTATATGACTATGAGATCATTTACATAAAAGGAAAGGATAATGTGATAGTATATGTTATTCTCTCAAAAGTATAAAGTGGAAAATTCTCTCTTTTCTCTCTCCTTCATCATAGTAGATTGGTTGAATGGCATCTATCATGAATGTTTCACAAATCTCACACTTGCTACCATGATCCGACAACTTCAAAAGGAACCACGTGCATATATGGGATAAACATGGCACAATGATGAGATCGCAAGTGTTTTATTGGCCACATTCATCCCACATAGTTGGTCAGTCAATATTTCATAAAACATATGACAGGATCAAACAATCATTTCTCTAGGAAGGAATAAAGAAGGGCATCCATACATTTGTGGCAGAATGTGATACTTGTTAGATTTTTATCATTCAATCTAGCATTAACTTAGGATCTTTAACTGAGAGAACAACAAGCACAGCAATCAAACACAAGAGACAATAGACACAAATATTTTCCTCAGGGAAACCATAAAGGAGAAAACCCCGCAACTTCCTCAGAGATAGAATCAACACCAAAAGTAAAACCCCAAAAGATTAAGATGATATCCCGACAGCAGTAGTCTCTCTCTCTCTTGTCCCAGCAACTTCTTCTCTCTTAGTTATGTGCTACAACTGAGTGTGAGTGAATGTGTGTTAAATAGAGAGGTTCACTCTCTATTTATACTAATTCCTGACTTGACAATAACTCACTAGGGCTGACTTCTCTAGGAGAGTCTAATAACCCTAGGGCCCCACAACTGCGGGGAATTTAACCCTTGATCAATAGGAAGGGTTACCCTCTATGACTTTACATGACTTGTTTGCATTATTGAATCTCCCGATAGGAACATCGGGGCATGACATGACTCAATTAAATTACAGATACTTCCCAGAATAAACATCAGGGTACAATACATAAAATATACAAGTGAATACATTTCAAAGTTACAAATACATCAACACTCCCTCTTAACTAGGAAGGTATTTTATCGACACAATTTATCAGCACAAGTCTTCTTCTCTATATCATCTGGATCATCATCAAGTTCTCTTTATATTCAAGTCATATTTATCTTCAAGTCATCTTCATTACTGGATCTGGATCATCACTGGGTCATCATCACTGGATTTGGATCATCACTCGATCTAGATCATCACTAGATCTAGATCATCACTCGATCTAGATCATCACTACTGGATCATCATCACTGGATCTAGATCATCACTTGATTTGGATCATCACTGGGTCATCGTCACTAGTGCTATCTCTCGATTCTTCTCGTCATAGGAAATTCTACAGAGCCAGCCCCTTTTCATGCTGGTTGTAGGCCTAGCCTCCATGTAGGTCTTCTTCAGTGCCTATATCTGACCCTAAGTTAGAATGGCCTGCCTAGCACTTACATATAACCATGGGAGGAACACATCTAGCAACCATGTCAGAAAGGCACACCCAACACTCACATCTGACCATGGGAGGAACACATCCAAGAACCATGTCAGAAAGGCCCATCACTCACATCCGATCATGGGAGGAACACATCCAAGAACCATTTAGGAAAGGCTCAGCACTCACATCCGACCATGGGAGGAACACATCCAAGAACCATATCGAAAAGGCTCAGCACTTATATCTGACCATGGGAGGAACACATCCAAGAACCATGTCAGAAAGGCTCAGCACTTATATCTGACCATGGGAGGAACACATCCAAGAACCATGTCAGAAAGGCTCAGCACTTATATCTGACCATGGGAGGAACACATCCAAGAACCATGTCAGAAAGGCTCAGCACTTATATCCATCCATGTGGGGAACACATCTCGAATCCATGCTAGAAGGGCTCAACACTTATATCCATTCATGTGGGGAACACATCCCACATCCATGCTAGAAGGGCTCAGCACTTATATCTGATCATGTGGGAACACATCCCACAGTCACATCAAAATGGATCTGCACTTACATTTGATCATGTGGGAACACATCCCACAGTCACATCAGAATGGCTCTACACTCACATCTGATCATGTGGGAACACATCCCCCAGTCACATCAGAATGGCTCTACACTTACATCTGATCATGTGGGAACACATCCCACAGTCACATCAGAATGGATCTGCACTTACATCTGATCATGTGGGAAATCATCCCACAGTCACATTAGAATGGCTCTACACTTACATCTGATCATGTGGGAACACATCCCACAGTCACATCAGAATGGCTCTCAGACTCATCACCTCCCCTTGGAGGGAACCTTGATCTGGAGAACACCAAACTTCTCCCTGAAGTACTCAAACTTCACTCTGGCTAATGGCTTGGTCAACACATTAGCTATCTGTTCGTCCGTCGCAACATACTAGAGCTTCACTGCTCCTCTCTGCACCATATCCCTGATATAGTGATATTTTATCTCGATATGCTTCAACTTGTCATGGAACACCAATTTCTCAGACAACTTCACATAACTCTGGTTGTCGCAATATATACAAGTAGCATCCAACTGGATATCAAATAAATCAGACAGTAGCTTCCTCAACCATACTGCCTCACAACTAGCTGAACAAGCTGCGACATACTTTGCTTCAGCTATACTCAATGCCACGCAAGACTGTTTCCTGCTAAACCAAGAGATCACACATGATCCCATACTGAAGCAGCACCCTGAAGTGCTCTTTCTGTCGATGGCACTATCTGCCCAATCTGAATCAACATAACCTTCGAGGTTAATCTTCTAATCAACCTTATACTTGAGCCCATAATCAACTGTACCCTTCAGGTACCTCAGAATATTCTTTGCAGCAATTAAGTGAACATGTCTAGGATCTATCAGGAATTGGCTCAATGTGTTCACAGCAAAGCAAATATCCGTCCTTGTATTCGCCAGGTACATCAAGGATCCAATCATTTAATGATACATCATAGCATCAACCGCTTCTAATGAATCATCACTCAATAGCTTTAGGTTCGATGCCATAGGTGTGATCATGGCCTTGCAATCCATCATCCTGAATATCTTCAGGATCTCTATCGCATACTTCCCTTGTCCTAGGGAAATTCCATCTGCATTCTCCCACACCTCCATTCCTAGAAAATAGTGCATCATACCCAAGTCCTTCATTTCAAACTTGGCAGCAAGATTTCTCTTTGTATCAGCAATCAACCCATCCATAAATCTTGCAAACAGTTCATCTACATACTACAGGAGTATCATTGCGTTCCCTTCTTCAACCTTGTAGTAAAGGTTGGAATCTACTTTACTCTTGGTAAAGCCCAAATTGGATAGGAATCTATCAATTCTGTTGTACCATGTCCTGGGTGCATGTTTCAAACTGTACAGGGCTTTCTTCAACTTAAACACATGATTCTCCCTCTCATGTGTCTCAAAACCGAGTGGCTGCTCCACATACACTTCCTCTTCCACTACACCATTCAAGAAAGCAGTCTTGACATCCATCTGGTGTATCTTCCATTTCATCACTACAGCCAGATCAAGTATTGATCTGATGGAAGTGTATCTAGCTAGAGGTGCAAAAGTTTCTTCATAATCTATTCCTTATTTTTGGGAGAAGCCATGAGCCACAAATCTTGCTTTATATTTCTCTATGTTACCATCTGCAGCATGCTTGATCTTGTAGATCCATTTGGAAGTCACAATAGACTTCCCCTCTAGTCTAGGGACAACATCCCAGACATCATTCTTCATGATTGATTGGTACTCCTCGACCATAGCATCCTTCCATTCTTTCTTCTCTGTCGCTTTTTCATAGTTGGAAGGTTCTTTATCAATAATGTCACATAGCATGACCACATAACCGGAGCAAGACCTAGTTCTCTTTATTTCTCTATGTGTTTCTTCTGGAGCCCCATATCTTTCTACACCTAGGATAGCCTCTCGTACCCAAGCAAGTTTCCTCTTGTGAGAATTCTTTTCTTGAGGTGGATTTATAGGTTCTTGAGGTTCATCTATTTCTATATCTTCTTCTGGAATTGCTTCGGTTGTGTCATGAATTCTAGTTACTTCTGTTTCTTCATGTTCTTCAGTAGATCTCTTTCTGGATTTGTTGTAAGCTAAGTCTTTTTCAAATGTTACATCCCTGCTGATGTCGATCTTCTTGAATCTTGGGAAGTATATTCTGTAAGCTTTCGAGCTTTCACTGTATCCAACAAATATACCCTTCTTTCCAGAAGGCTCTAACTTTGTCCTCTTTTCTTTTGGAATGTGTATGTATACCGGACAGCCAAATATTCTGAGATGGTTGACTTCTAGTTTCTTGCCGGAAAAGACTTCTTCAGGTGTCTTGTTCTCGAGTACTCTGTGTGGAGTACGGTTCTGTACATACACCGTTGTTCTGGTAGCTTCTTCCCATAGATGCATGGGAAGATCTTGGTCGTGAAGCATGGCCCTCGCAGCTTCCATGATCATTCTATTCTTCCTTTCTACAACCCCATTCTATTGTGGATTATATGGAGTGGTTAACTCCCTCTTAATCCCTGTATCTTTGCATAACTCCTTGAATTCATTTGATGTGAATTCTCCACCATTATCTAATCGAAAGGTCTTGGTCTTCTTTTCTGTGTGGTTCTCGATCAAGGCTTTGAATTCCTTGAACTTGCTGAATACTTCATATTTGTTCTTTAATAAGTATAACCATGTCTTCCTAGAAAAATCATCAATGAAAGAAACATAGTATACATACCTGCTTAATGAATTGGATGACATCGGACCGCATACATCGAAGTGAATGATTTCTAAGATTCCTTTATCCTTGCTTTCGCCACTTGGAAATGTCTTCTTTGTTTTCTTTCCTTTCGCACATACCTTGCATACTCCTTCATGCTTTTCTTGCATTTCTGGAATACCTTCAACAGCTTTGCTTGCAAGTGGTAGTGCCTTATAGTGCACATGTGCAAGCCTTCTATGCCAAAGTTCATTTGGTTCTACTGAGTCATGAACCAAAGCTTGTTCTAGTTGTCCCTTCAACTTGTATAGACCTCCTTTTTGTTCCCCAATCACTACTGCATCATCAATAGTCTTTCCCTTTGGCCACATAAGAACTTGGCCATCTACAAATGCAACCCTCATGCCTTTTGCATCCAATGCAGATATGGAGAGGAGGTTCTTCTTTAGTCCTGGTACAAACAAGACATCCTTCATCTTCATAGACTTTCCAGAGTCTAGCTTATAGGAGGATTCCCCACTACCTTTTATTGGATACTGGTAGTCATCCCCAAGTTTCACCTTATGGGGTGATTCATGTTCTGATAGTTTCACAAAATATTCTTTGAATCTCATCATATGTTTGGAAACCCCACTATCTACAAGTCAATCATTTCTTCCATGTGTGATATTTCCCGTGAGACCGGAAATCAAAACATATTCTTCATCACTTGAAGAATCAACACTTTCTTGTTTGATTCTCTTTGTGGAAGGTTCATCATCTTCTGCAGCATGAGCATGATGTCTTCTCTTGTTTCCCTTCTTCTTGTGAGAGCTACTTTTGTTTCTAGGACAATATTTGGCAAAGTTTCCTCTTTCATCACATGTAGAGCATCTGAATTTAGATAAATCTCTTCTAGTGTTATCTTTCTGGTGGAAGTGCTTACCTTTGGAGTGATGAGAGTTTCTTCTACTTTTCTTGGAGTGTACTGTAAGATCTTGATCTTCACTTCCCATATTTTCTTCTCGAGCTACTATCCGAGCTTCTTATTGTGAGCATTCCTCCCATGGTCTACTGAATTTGACTAGCTTCTTTTTGGCACAGATCCCTTGAATAAAGGAGTCCCATGATCTAGGGAGGCCATTCAAGGTGGTCATCACAATTTCTGCATTCTCCACTTTTTCATCTACTACTTCAAGTTGTTCCTTGATCTTAGATACTCTTGTAAAGTAAGACTGGATGGTTTCCGCATTATGGATCTTTACATTCTTCAATTTGTTTCTCAGAGTCATCTTCCGATTTATGTTCTTCCCTTCAAACAGTTTGGTCATGGAATCAAACATAGATTTAGGTGTCTTTAGGGAGGACACCTATGGTATGAGGTGATCCTTGATTGAATCAGCAATAATCATCTTATCCATGACCAATTTCTTCTTGTGTAAGGCCTTATCCTCATCTCCCTCTAGAACTGGAACCTCTTTATTGATGTAAGAGTCCAACTCATTTTCTTCTAGGACCAGGGAGATCCTATACTTCCAGGCTCTGAATTTATCAGCTCCCTCAAGATTTTCATCAATCTTGGTATGATGAGACATCTTAACTGAGAACCTCAAATGGAAATACAAATTTTTTAGATCTTACCAGGTTAAGATGTCAAAACTGGATCTGGAGCTGAATTTCTGCAAAGCTGGTTCAGGAGCATATTAGGGTTTGACTTTCTCGGAATTCTGCCCAACTAAAAACTTTGATCTTGATCTCTAAACTTAGATTTTGAGGAGGAGATCAATCTGGGCCTGGGCTCACTCAAAAATTCCACTTCTGTGGAAAGCCCTAATTTTCAGCAGCAGTGTCGGGTCAAAAACTGAAAATGCTCAGAATCATATTATGCTTCGACAGAAATATGTGCCCTAGAGAGGAGAGTCAGCCCAACCTTCTTTTGCTGAAAATTTATGGAGAGAGATCTAAAAAGTAGGAAGCCCTAGTTTTCACAGCTGCACAATGTCTTCTTCTCAGGTTAGCTCTGATACCATGTTAGATTTTTATCATTCAAGCTAGCATTAACTTAGGATATTTAATGGAGAGAACAACAAGCACAGCAATCAAACACAAGAGACAATAGACACAAATATTTTCCTCGGGGAAACAATAAAGGAGAAAACCCCGCGACTTCCTCAGAGATAGAATCAGCACCAAAAGTAAAACCCCAAAACAGTAAGATGATCTCATGACAGTAGCAGTCTATCTCTCTCTTGTCCCAGCAACTTCTTCTCTCTTAGTTATGCACTACAACTGAGTGTGAGTGAATGCGTGTTAAATAGAGAGGCTCACTCTCTATTTATACTAATTCCTAACTTGACAACAACTCACTAGGGCCAACTTCTCTATGTCACATGCCCCAATTTTGCAAAAATAATATTATCATATTTGATTTTATTTCAAGACAATATGTTAAATTTTATGCTAAGTTGTAATTGATGACTCAGCAGAGTCAAGGATGTTGAATGTAATTCTGAATATCTTAATTCTAAATAAATAAAAGTGGAGACAACAGCTTGGGAGAGATGTTAAAAGAGTGTTTACTGGTCAAGTTGGTGGAGGAGACTGGGTGGAGAGCAAATAGACAAGTGGCAGCATCCTCAAACACTTCCAATGTTGCAGGTGGAAACCTCCCTACATTTGGGGTCATGATCCTCCAAGAAAGTGGGATCAGAGCAAGTGGCTCAATTAATGATAACTGACCCAAAAAGACCTAGGCAATCTTTATAAAAATGCCCATTGAAGAGAGATGAGGCTGCTCATTCCAGGGAAGTGTTCATTCAGGTGAATGTACTTCAAAGGATTTCATTGGGAAGGGAATTTTGTGGAAGGTGTTTGAGGGGTTAACTGCAAAAGTGATCTAGTACAGCTTTTCAGCTGAAGGATCTTACTGCTGAGTGTAGAGTGAATACTGAGTCATTGGACTAGTATATTGTTGCTTGTTCCACCAGTTCTCAGCCAAGGAGACCAGGAACAAGCTCGGGGGTCCTGAGGAGACGTTGTTTGAGCGCTCTCCAAGAGTTGGTAGGGAGGAACGGCCTCCCAACGCTGTTGTTGTCCAGCTTAAACAGGTTCTACAGTCTTTTATTTTACTGTGTTAAAAGTTTATATGTGAGACTGACTGATTAATAAATGGTTAAATTTTTAGTAGTAATCTGATAGAGATTCTAATCTTTTAGTTATTTGAAATATTGAATCTGTAATTGATGAAAAATAATCCTAACTTGTGTTTTTCCACATCTGGATTGGACCAGACCGTACTCCAACACAGGCAGTGTATTTAAATAGATTATAGATAGGTTAGAAACCTAAAATGAACTGATGTGTTATGCAGTAATTTATTCTGTATGTAGTTGTTATCAGAGAAGAACAATATCCTATTAGTAAGTTTAGTGTTAGCTAGATTGTTGTTGTAAAAATGCTAGGAAAGGAATAGCCAAATACTTTACAGATAGCTGGTTATTATATTATCAAGTTATTCAAATAAATAATTTATTACTTTTACGCAGTACTTTATTCTGTAAATTATACTATTAACCTGTAACAGAGGCAAAAGAAATAACTTAGATAAAGCACTCATTTTACTCTACAAAGAAAGAATAAAGTTGTTTTATATAGTTTATTTTATTGTTCATATTATCTAACTATATCTACAAATGTTGATACTTCAAGTAGGGTAATAGTAGCATAAATAACTTCTATAAACAAATTAAATACTTCAATGAAGAACATTGTAACAAAGAACAATAATAAACCTATTTATATTTTTTTATTTAATAAAAACAACTAGAATACGATGGTAAATAACATTTAATAAATGTTATTTATAAAAAAACTAATTCATTTAAATTATACAAATAAAAGTTACTTATAAAAGAAAGTGCAAGGTCGAAACCCCAATAACAATAATAATGTAAATAATAATCATTTAAACAATAATCCAAGTATATGGAAAAATTGTTATTCAACAACAAAACTATTGTAGATTATTACAGTCCTTTAAGGACAATGAAAAGATAACTTTGGAAATATAATACACTATACACATGTACAATAATCAAATCAATTAATTATTAAAATAAAACTTGAAGAATAAATTAAAGAAGTTGATTTACACACAGGTCACCTACAGAAAACCTAACTTGAATATCTGAGCTAGTAATTAAACAATTATAGTATGATGAAATAACAGGTTAAGCTATTAACAGAACCATTAATACAAACTAATTAATATACAGCAAAATTTTCTTTTATACAGGCGAATAAGGGTAAAAACCCTAGTTTACAAAATTTCCTTAAGAGCTTAAAATTAAACTGAGTAAGAGCTCAAAAGAGAACAGCTCTATGCTTTAGAACTAAACAGTGTATGGCTTGACAGGGCGCAAGAGCTATTAACACAAATTTGTACAAAAACAAGTAAACAACATTTACAAGTCACGGCTTGAGTCGGAATACCTTGCTGGAAGCAAGGGTTTAACAAAAACTAAACTAGAAATCTGAAGAGCAGTAACCCAAGAAGGGTAACAACCAGGTCGTAACCTATCAACTGGAAACTGTCCCTGAAGGACTGCACAAGCAGGGTATGCCATTTTTTAACTAGGGCTTACCCGTAGCTAGAGTGTCGGATCTTTTCTTGAAGTATCATTGCCACGAGACGAGCGAGTAGTCACCTGCAAGGAAGAAAACCTAAGTTAATTAAAATATGGTTTCAAAAACTGTATACTGAAATAAAAGTCTAGTTTAAGAGTTCTTAAGAGTTCACAGTACCTAGAAGTGAAGGTTATGGAGCCACAAAGGAATAGCAGCACTACCACCAGCAAGACAAAGAGCCAAACCTTCATACTCACAGTGACAGAGATGATGTAGACGCATGCACAAGCCACTGCCAGCAGCAGCAAGAAGAAGTTTGGGTAACGGCCAAGGAAGAACTAGACAGCGAAGCTGGAACTGTCACCCACAATGCAAAGCATGAGAACGACACTCTTGAACCCTACGACAAGGACAGCGCTGTAACAGCAACAAGCAGACTTTAAAAACTATCTCTACAGGCAGGCCACAAAGAATTGAGCAAGCGGCCACTCATGGGCCGTAAGCCTTATGCCACGACTCTCTACAAACCCATGCAGAGGTAAAACTTGCATTTCTCAACGAGAGTCTAAGAACAAAGAAGGTAAACTAAAATGATCTAAACCAGGACTCGGAGCTCATCTAATAAACAGTAGGGTAACATGGCGGCCATGGAAATAGTTGCAGAGCGGCCTAAAGGCCCGAGAACCACGAAGATAAATAACAAAGAGTAGGGTTACAACGAATTTTATACTTTCAACACTTGGCTAGGAGTAAACCACGTGGTCACTTAAATTTTTAACCATGCAGTGGGTCGTCGTAATAGTCACCTGCATGCAATAATTTACAATGATTTATATATAAACCGTGAATAATCATGCAAGAACTAGATGTGTTCAAACGTTTATAAAGTTCCATGATCATATACTATGTGTCAACATTAAAACGTGAACATTATGATTACCATGTTTTATCCATGTTAAGCTATACGTTGACCTAGCAACCGATGCCATTTTTTTTTTACATTGGTTTTGCTCAAAACAATTTATGCATGTAAGCATTAGATCATGGGTAACCATATATCCATTTCATCATAGCATCGATATTTTATTAGGAATATTGGTAAGCCTTGATATTACCATTGACCTTGTTTTATATAGAAATCATATGTTATTTTGGGAGATACCAAGTAAAAGGCTTTTTAATCACCTAGCAAACTATAGAATTCTATATATCTATGCATGACTAATTTCGTTCCTAACAACATTTATGTTGTGACATTATAAATTTGCACAACATAATATTAGTAGAATCATGAACCCTCTTAATTTTTACTGGTTTATAACTTTGAATTGATTTCAAACTTGTATGTCTAATAAACAAGATAGATTATGCATGTTTGTGAGTTTCATAGAAACCAATAAAACAATTGGTGGAAAAATTATGATTTTGGCTAAGTGTAATATGAAAACACTTCTATAAATCCTTTTACATAGCTCAGGTCAACGAGATTTTAATAGCTTTTGGTTATTTTTCTCAAACATAGTATGTACTAATATTTTCATCGTGCCTTGATTAGTAAAATGGATTTAGGAATTTCAAGTACTTAGCATGGTGTGGGAAGTCGATCTTTCTCAAAAACATCAACCTCAGTAAACTGTTTGTGGTAGTAACTTAATGAAAGAGAAGTATTATAGAAAAATAAGAAACTGAATGGGAATAATCCTATTAGAGTCTAAATTCTTTGAACTACATGTTTCAGCGTAATGTAAAGAACTTTACAGGCAGTAAGCTTCTTTGCAGAAGTTAAATGTCGAATAGTTGGTTATACTGATATTATAAATTGATAATGTATATATATTGATAGAAAAATCATTATAACATTATAGATCAGGCACACTAAAGTATAAGTTCCTTGCAGATAAGATCACAAGATGAAAGCCAAAGAAAGTATTTTATTGTCGCTACTTACAGTAAAGAAAGATACTCAATTTCCTGCTCTTCGTTTACAAAAAAAAATAAAGGAAACAAAATTGTTTTACCTCATGGAAGTGGTTTGAAACATAACAGCTTATTTACTAAGCTCGTAATTGCAAAAAGAAATACCGCTGGATACTTATGAAATTTTAAAGCGTTAGTCATTCAATCATACATGTAAAACCTGTAAGAACAAGTAAGCTTTCTGCGTTAGCATAAATGCTAAGTAAGCCCCGGTTTTCAAAGACAGTTTCCACCTACTTATCATAAATAAATTTCATTAGTAAACTGAAAGTAGAAATAATGCACAAGTTAAACCAAATCTTGTTTCAAAACGGAACTGCTGAAATAATATAATTGAGATTATGTAAAACAAATATATTAACTGTTTCATTTATTGAAAATCTTTAGCTATTAGTAAACCGCAGTTCCATCATTTTATGTTATTTCAAAAAATTTAAATTTTTGTGAAAATTTGGGGGTTTTACACTCTAGGAGAGTCTAATAACCCTAGGGCCCCACAACTGCGGGGACTTTAACCCTTAATCAATAGGAAGGGTTACCCTCTATGAATTTACATGACTTGTTTACATTATTGAATCTCTTGATAGGAACATCGGGGCATGACATTGACTCAATTACATTACAGATACTTCCCGGAATAAACATCAGGGTACAATACATAAAATATACAAGTGAATACATTCTGAAGTTACAAATACATCAACAATACTTTCCAATGAAATAAAGGTGGCACAGTGAAGTATCCAGGTGAACTTCAACTGGTCCCCATTTCACGTATGGTTTGAACTAACATTTCTATGGGTTTCATTGTAGGGTTACCAAAATATGGTAATAAATTTGTAGTCGTGGTTGTGGTTGATCATCTTTCCAAATATGCTCATTTTTGTGCCCTGCAACAACCTATAAAGGCCAATATCATAGTTAAAGTCTTCATGTATAATATCTCAAATGCATGGTATTCCACAGTCTATTGTCACAGATAATGACCCTTCCTTCACTAACAACTTCTAAAAGTAATTGTTTCAACTCCACAGAACTAAACTAAATCTCAAGATCGCCCATCATTCCAAAACTAATGGCCAGATTAAAGTTGTCAACAAATGCCTAGAAGTTTATTTGTGATAGTTTACTTCAGAGAAACAATCCAATGGGATTAGTGGGTACATCTATTTGACTAGTGATCTTGTACAACTTATCATGCTTCCATTCAAATGAATCCCTTTGAATTTGTTTACGACCAAAATACTCCCCAAGTACTATCCTACTTCCCATGTGCCTCTAAGGTACAACAGGTGGACCAAAAAATTATAGGTCGAGCTTATGTTCTCTACATTCTCAAGGTGGATATGGTCATGGATAAAACCAAGATGAAGCAATAGGTTGAACAACATCATTTGGAACACCATTTTGTAGAAGGGTATTAGGTATCCCTCCATTTACAACCCTATAAGCATACCTCACTTAATGCCAACCACTGGCATAAGCTTGCTCCCAAGTTTTATGGAACCTATAAGGACTTCAAATGTGTTGGTTTCGTGGATTACAAATTGGAGATACCTAACTAATATAATATTCGTCCCATCTTTCATGTATCATACTTGAAGAAAGTGGTTGGATCTCACTGTCTTTTTCAAACTAGGTTTTCAAAATTGGATGTATAAGGTTCCATTTGGTGGCAGTCCCAAGTTGTCCTCGACAAACGAGAATTTCATCTTCAATAGTGTACTTCCTATGAGGACTTAATCCATTGGAAAGATACCTAGCCTACATATTTTACATGAGAGATACTTCAACAATTTTTTCATCTCCAACCTTAAGGAAAATGTTGTCTTTTAAGGAGGAGGGCATGTTATGGTCCTACCCTGATCCTAATAAATAGATAGACACATTGATATGTATTGAGGTCATCTATGTTAAATAAATACCTTGAAGTAGATATCATGGGAAAGGAATATTTGTGAGAATAATTATTATAAGGTTCCACCAACTAGAAAGTTCCTTCACCAAGAAGGCTTACTATAAGGTTTTGTCTACTGGGAAGTTCCTGCATTATAAACTATATAATGGAATAGAATGAATGTACTAAGATGTCTTGTGAAGTATATTATAATTGGAGCTCTGCTCATTTGGAGGCTTCCCCCTTGAAAAGGAAATTGAACGTTGTTTTCATTAATAAAGGTATTTCCATCATGATATTTAGTTATTTACAATTTTCTAATGTTGTGGTAATTTTGTCCTTTCATTCTAAAATATTGCTTTGTTTTGTTATTCATGTCATGAATTTCCTATTATGCTATCAAGGCACATATCATCAAGCTTGGTAATGTTTTCGGAAACAACTTCAAAACCAATTAAGAGGTGCTTGTTGGTGAAAACCTATCCTAAGTTGGTGCCATTGATAAATTTGGTGATGGCATTGATGAGGATTTACAAGTCTCACGAAATCACTAGGTCGTAGAAGCCATATATATTCACCAATTGAATCCCTTTTACTGTAACCCAAAATTTTGTCAAGTTGGTGTGTTATGTCCCCTATATCCAATGCAGATGTGTAGCATGGATCCTTTTTCATCTATGAATACCCTTATTATTATATCAGGACATGGTTTCCCTTACATGCTCAATCAATGGGATCTTGATCCCACTCTTTGGAAGGGGGTGCCAAAAGCTCATAAATGATTATTTGTGACTGATCACAACTTCCCAGGTGAGGGTCTCACCTAAAATCCATGCCATGAAGAGTATATTCCCCCATTCTACGTCTTTTTTATCTTCATTTGTCCATGTATTTTTAATGGTTATTTTATATGATTAGACAAAATAATTATTCTATTCTCTTATTATGGAAAATTTCATTATTGCTTTCCTTCTAGAGTGTACATAAGATGATCCATCGTAGGAGAATCAAATAGAGTGTTGTTATTCCCTCTATTGTTTTTAAAGGAAGTGCTCATTCATTGTAGGCATTATAGCTATTAAGTTTTAATTTACCAAAAAACTCATTATGACCCACCCATATAACTTTCATTGCAACGTAGGGGTCATGTTTTTTAGGGTTCAAAGAGAAAGCTAGATCTAGACATTGATATACATAATTTCACATGAAACCAAGGTATCATACCAAACCTTATAGGTGTATAGTTCAATATATTGTCATAACAAAAGTAGACACTTAAAAAATGATCAAACACTAGAGAAATTAAAAGCCGTAGATGCGAGTTAGCTACTAACTATTCCTAGGCGATCGAGTTGAGATCAACCCAAGATTTTCCATAAATTCCTTGAGGGGTAAGTATTATATTTTGTAACATTATATTTGTGAAACTTAATATCTTGACCAGTAGATCTTAGTTGGTAAAAATTAAGTCTTCCAATTCAAGATACTTCATGCATAAAATTGAGACTACAAGCAAGACTCTTGTTCAAATTCATGCAAAACCAAAACACACTTCCGTTAATCCAACATTGAATATATCTCAAGATTCTTTTGCTTCCTAGGATTGGTATTTGAACCATGCTTAGCATTTCTCGATTTCCATAGTTTCCCTAGTCACATTTCCCTAGACTTCTACAAATTCCTTAACACGTTTCCTTAAAATTTGTAAAATATTGTTTAGCTCCTTGGCAATGACACAATAACAATAGTAGTGTGCCATTATGAAACCAAAGAGGTAACACTATCACCTACCTAAGTTCTTAAGTAAGAAAAAACATGGATCATAAAGAGAATACTGACACTTTATGAGAAGGGGAGGATAGACAATGAGGGATACAATACCCTTTATCTTCTTTATATCTCTTTCCATTATGTCTCCTACCTTGGGTCAAGTACGACAACAAGTCACACATTATACTCCAACCTTCCCACCCCTTAGGAAATACATATTCCATACTATATCTCCATAACAATAAAACCCTATGTGATGTGGTGGGATCGAAAGAGGCAAGATGATGTCAAGGGTGGTGGGGGTCACTTCTTTCCTCACCATATGGTGTAAGCCATAAATTGTCCTTGAGTTATGAAGCTCCTATGTTTGTCATGACATGCATATGGGAATTGAAAGCGTGCTTCACAATACGTTTCCATCAAGTGTTCAAGCTCATATGTTTTCCATGACATCCACCAAGTGGGATTCCCATAATAGGGAGCTTGACCTTGCTTTAATGCATCACTAATTTTTATGGAGATTACCAAGGCATTGGTTATGGTGCTCATACAATTTATACCTTAATACACCACTAGTGCTTAAACCTCATTGATATTAGTGGCATTCCATACACCCTAAGAAAATGATATTTTGTTTGTCCTTTACGATTAAGAATAACCCCCCTCCAATTGCTACCCCTAAATTATGGCTATAACAAAGGTGTAATTTTTATCCACTTATGTTTGTGTAAGGAGTGGGATGCACACCTTACATATTCAACCACTACATTTGGGTGCCCCCATAACAACCTCAAGGAATTAGAAACATGAAAATCAGACCTTGATCAAAATGTATTTTTATTACCATGAAAAAAATACATCCTTAGGCTAGGTAGGCGCTCTTTCAGTGTAACTATTTACAATCTGTTACAATCTCTTTGCATCTTTAAAAACAAAAATATGAAATTTTTTCCTACATATTAAGGGGAAGATTTACTTTGAGATGGTAGAAAAAAAATCTATCTATTCCTTATCATAGCTCATGAATATTTTGTTGAAAGAAGAAAGAGTCTGCTCCCTATGTACAGAGAATGAAATACATTCGGGTTCACCTTGTAAGAATTAATTTGAGAGATGGTCATCCTGATAATTGTGTTCCTTGTAGACATGTTGAAAAACATTGCCATCAAAATTCACCACTGCTTCTTTAAAATCACATCCCAAGTCCAATAATTTGGGCTCTCAAGTTGGCATATGTCCTGCATTTAATTAATCACCAGTGTGAAGTCACTAAAAATATGTATGTCTCTAAAACCTTGACCCCAATTAGTATGAAGTAGGATCTTGAGAGCCTAGAATTTTGTTTCAATATTTGAACCTTAATACCTATGTCCTTGTTGACACAAATCCGTCGACAGGGGTTCAGTCACTATCAACACCCAAAACACAATGATCTCCTTGAGCATCGTCCTAGACAGGTTTTACCCTGTTCAGCAACACCTGCAGAGAAAATGAAGTCTCACCCAACATGTTTGAGGGAGAACTGTTGGAACCAAGTTTCTGCAGTAAGAAAGAGGATCGCACATCTACTGTCAACTCATCGCATCATTATTTAACAAATCCAAGCATTGTTTTATACATTAACATATTCATATCCATTGGATCATATTAACATACTTAGATTGCAGCACAGATATCGAAGCATAAACAGATATATCAAGATATCATCATTCATAACAGAAAATCATTGCATCATTCACAAATACACCTCGTAATGTAGTATTCATTCACATTCAGATCGCAAAAAATAGGAAAATAGGAAGATGCAAAAAGACACAATGTTTCTGTCTAATCTATGTCATATCATATTATTCTTAGCATCAAAATACAGTTCCATAGTTGCACTCTAAAACAAAGGTTTGATCTCCAGATTATCAAAAGATATCCAAAGATATACCAGATCTCTGCTCATAAAAGATGTTCTCCAATGTTTACAATCCTATATCTACTTATAAGCTTATGCCTTTACATTGGTGGTCCACTTAAGTCAACTTCCTAACTACTTGGACAAAAATCTACAAAGCACTGACCAAATTCCACATAATATGGTCAAAATATACAAAATATGGTTAAAATCCTCAAAACATAATCAATCCTCCTTACGCGCCAACTTTAAACTTTGCACAGCATCTTCGACCTTGGGCAGCATCCTCGGTGATGCGCAGCTAACTATCCTCAAATTTACCTACCAATAGGCCCCCAACACAATATTTTGGCTCTCCCTCGAGCCACATCAACTGGAAATGGTGTACCTGCTAATATTTACCTTGAAGTCCTCCTACAGTTGGGTTACCTATTTGACCTGCTCCTTGATCTTCTCGTTGATTTCTCGGCTTTATTTCATTTCGTGCTCCAGTGGATGCTCAGTGATATTTGCAGTAGCATCCCTTTGGCCATCCTGAACTTCCTGCAACACTGAAACTGCTTTTACTGAGAGATGCGCTACAATGTCCTGGAATTCGTCCAATTTTGTTGTGTGCCTCTGCTGACGCTCCCTTGCCTTTGCAACATGCTATTGTAAGTCTTTTAGCTTTGTTGCCTTTATGATCCACACAACTGGGGGAATCTCTTTGAGCAATGTCCTTAGTGTGGCCAACTGTCCCTCAAATTCCTACAACTCCATGGTGAGTTGCTCCAACTACGCATCCTAGACTACACTTCCCCAAAACTGTGTAGTTCTGTCTGTGATGTGTTTGGATTCTTGCTCCATTTCTTCCAGCTGCATCGCCAGGTCTCCAATGGTGCTTTTACGTTCTGCAACCTGCTCTTGTGGTGTTCCTAGATTCACCAGCCCATGCAGGTCTTCATTGTTGCGCTTAATTTATGCAATTGTGGCTCCAAGATGTTGTGCTTTCGTCTATGCTTCCATATCTGCAGTGATTTCAAGTATTTCTTAGCAGGAGATAGAAACTGCCTACTCCATGCGCACTCTGTTGTCCCAGAGTTGCACTTTCTCCGCTGGAAATCGATCATGCTCCTTCTTTAGGTCCTCAATCTCCTTCCTTTCCTTCACTTCTTTCTCCTGTGACCTCAAAAGGTGGTCTCCAATAACTTTCTCCTAATCAACTAACTATTGATTCGTGACCCTTTGAAGTTAAAACAATGTCTTTATTGACAGTTCATTGGGGTCCAATGAAAAGTCCTGAAACTATTGGAGCGAGGCATTGACATCCTCACTCTTGGTATCGATCACATGCGGCTGAATTTCAACATTCCTGATCTACTTCCCAATGTTGATAGCCCCAACCTTCTACGAAATACTTGCCTTCGGCACCCTTTTCAAAACTATATCAATCAAAGACTCGAGTTGTTTACCTCAACAAATCTACCAGTCGTCTGCTTCTTCAGCTGCTCCTCCAACGTAGCAGTCACTGTTGTGATTGCCACAATAATACGGCTTACTTGGTCCTCGGTCACTAGTGATATGTTGTTGGTTGCACCCTGCTCTTGTCGCTTCTTTGTGTGGGATTCCTAGAAATCCTGCTCCGCCTCTGAGTTAATTGGGGTTCTTGTCGATGATTCATTGGACTTGTGCTCACTCTATGGGTCTCGTAGAGGATCCATCGGAGCATCAGTTGGTGGACCCGTCGAGACTTCCTCTGCGCTAATGGGTTCACGCCACTCCATGGGCCAGTCATCTATAATGGCCTCCAGCTCTGCATCAGAAATTTTGTAGAGTGTGGGAAACCACTGCTTATATGGGTCTCTTATTTCCTACAAATGAATGGCTTGTGGACTTAGGGCAAACCAAACAACACATTGGTATTTCACCACCCCCTCTTCTGATAACCATAGAAACCTCATGGCTGCTTCCTGCAGCGCTTCCCAATACAACCAGAATTGTATTGAGCAGTCCTTGAGCTGTTCTGACTCCTTAACATACCATAGGTTTTGGTAGTGCGCTCCTTTGCATACCTTAATCGCCTCAACGTCCATGCTGATAGTCTTCAGGCTCCATCCATGCAACTACTGCAATCAAAATGAGCAACCAGCTATAAGTAAATGGTTGCTACCTTTCCTGTACTGTGATCGCATCATCTGTCAACTGGTTCATCAGGAACAACGACCAATTCATCTACACACCTTGTGCGCACTACTCTGCGCAAGCTGTGACCCCTAAATTACACTGGTTGGGCCTGTTATTTCTTACTACCTTTCTTGTTAGAATCCTAACAATGATGCAGACAACCTGCTCATTAGTGTTTTCTACCACATAGGCTCACCCATCATGCTACAAGTTATATCTTTTCTTCAGCTTCACCGCCAGTTTTTTATCATTTTCCTTCCCCCATAAATATTACGATGATTTGGCCCGTCTTTGGGCAACCTCATGATGTCTGAAATTAGTTCAACGGTGACTGGTACCGACCGGTCCAGCCACAAATAGCCTCCACGGAAGCACGCTAGCAGCTTCTTTGTGCATGTGTTGGCTTCCACCAACCTCCTGAAACGTAGCATGTTCAGGAGGCCCAACATTCCCGATCTCTCACATCCCTGCGCCCAGTCATGTGGAATGTGCACTACGGACCGATGCCTGCTCCTGTCACTGATACAAATGGGTCTTCAATGATTTTGGTCGACGCGAGCATGTCATGATCTTCATAATTTCATTCTCATATTAGAGGCCATGATATCTATGGTCCATAGCATGCCCTGTGGTATCGTTGGCATTCTAACCAGATACCTCTAGTTCTTTGTGATTTTTTGTGGATTTGCATTCGATCGACATGGAGAAACATATCCAGGGATGTTCGCAGTGGACACCCCATTCTAGGCGGTGGATTTCTCAACCCTAGATGTGGACGATCTCGTCTGCTGGACTGCCTTTTTTTTTTCTCTGACGAAAGTTTGTGTTGATCTTTTCTTCTACGTTGGGGATTTGGACCGTTGTGCCCCTCTCTTCTTCTTTGACACCGATGATGAACCCACCAGTATGCTAACTACTTCTTGCTCAATTGTAACCCCTATAATCAGTGAGTCTCTCCCGCTTGAACTCTCTATATGTATCGACTCACTCGTCATTCGTCACAAATTCCCCCTAGTTCACAACGCAACACATCAACCTCACTCTGCTCTGTAATTCACTTGCACAATGCAACACAATACCCTACAATCAACTCTACAACAACTAGACAACTCAAACTTCACAATGGTAAATTCAGACCCCGATCTACCCCATCTTATAGCATCGAGTTAACCGTGTGAATGATCTCCTAATCATTACAATAAAATCCTCATTAACCACCCAAATCCATTGTCGATCCGACCAATCCAACAGTCACATTCACCTTTAATGTGCGTCCTGTGTTGTGCTAAGGGATTTTATGAAATTCACACCACTTCCCGGTGTCCTTATTTATATTTCCATCCCCCTTCTTTGCTTATGGCGGGGACTGCTTGTCCTTTCCTTTTCCTGTGTTCTACGGGCCAAGGTTTCCCTTTCCTTGCTTCTGTGGTGGATTCGTAGGTCCAGAGTCTCGCTTGTTCTTTTGTCGAAATTTCTCCTCGATTTTGACAGCATACCGATAGGCAGATCCAAGTGAAGACATGTCAAGGAATTTCATCTTAATTCAGAAGTACCTATGTAGACCACTGCAATTTTTCAGAATCAAGTGTCGCTCGAAGTCCTTGATACCCAGCTTTGTGCATAAGGTATGAAAGTTGTCAATGTACTCTGACACCTTCTAGTCCCTCTCTTGACGCAGAATGGTCCATTTGGTGTACTGGTCATCCTAGTTTCCCATGGGGTAATATTGTTCCTTCACGACATCTACAAAAGAGGCCCAAGTGGGATTTTTCTCAAAGATTCCAGACTCTCCTGATGATTTTTGCGCCCAATAACTACCCCACCAATTTTGGACATGGGAGCCTGCCTTCAAGAGTGCAAAGGTGATATTTTCCCCATCGGAGAAATTGTGGACATAGAAATACCCTTCTAGGACATTAGACCATCAAATAAATAAATATCAAAGTTAACTTGTACTTTGAAGGGAGTTGCATCCCCGAACAAGTTGCTCGTTGAAGATGCACTTGCTGCTGTCGGCATTCGTAGAAGTATTTGGGTGAAACTATCTATCATCTCGTTCCTCTGTCATGTGAAGGATTCCTCAAGCAATGATTTGATAGTATCTCATGCTCTGTCATCTCTCTTTTCTTTCTCCATGGGAGGTCGTTTGGGGCGGCAAGAGTGATAAAGTGAAACTAGTTCGAGACCAAACTCTCTATATCCTGACCTCGTCAGGGACATGCGTTGAGAAACAATCAAAGAGCAGATTGCTCTATTACCAATGATCTGGATTTATGTGGGAACAAAATGAAATAACAGAGATAGCATCATAAAAACAAACATTTTGCAAAGATAACAAAGATACAGTAAACACATATTCTAAATGGCCGAAATAGAATGATAGTGTAATACAATTGCTAGAATCATGGTAGTTATCTCTGAGAAGAGATATGGTTGCTAGGCTCATCCATGCCAATATCTATACAAAATGAGGCCAAAGGGGCCTATTTATAACAAGGTTGAGGGCGAGAACCCCAAAAGTCCAAAACATAACCCTAGAAGATGAACTGTCATAAAGTTTGCAGCCCCAAGGTGGTAAGTTGAACAGTCAACTTCCCGGGGTCATAACTTTTGCATACGATCTCCTATTTGGATGCTCAATAGCTCATTGGAATTATCTATCTGATATTTACAACTTTTGGGTGTGATCAAACAAATTTTTAAGGAAATAATTTTGCCACTCGAATTTCCAAAAACTGTTGTTTAGGGCCTCAAAACAGCCCTGCAAGTTTGGGACCTGAAAAACCGTAGAAAAATAACTAGGAAACTGCCACAATGAAAAATTGTTTTGAGCCAGTGGAATACGTGGGTGGCCACCGATATCCATCTAGATCAATCTTCCTTGCTGCGACATTTTCTAAAGTGCAGAGGCTTCTTTTCTTTGGCATCCCAAGAGGGCTGTAATTGCCACTATGGATGATTTGTTTTTGGAGGAGCACCTTAAATGCGTGGCCTTGCATCATACAGTTACTCAGATGGATGAGGAAACAATGACTCTATTTTATTCTTGTGTTTTGATGAGCATAGATATCCTATGTTGAGGGTTTGGAGGTAATATGATGTTCTCCTTCAGACACAATTGCGAAGAGGAATAATTTTCCGATGTGGGAGCTTATCTTCCTACCTTGCGATACTGTGTTAGTTGCAATTGTCTCTGGTATCCGATAGAGTTTTCCTCCCAAAGTAACAATGACACTACGAGGACATGACTCATATACAGCATGACGCTTCCACATATATGGATGTCCTAAGAGAACATCATAGACTTTAAGTGGGGCCACATCACACAGTACCTCGTCTTTGAAAGGCTTGATGCCATATGGTAGGAGGCATTGTTGGGTAATGAGGATGCCTCGTCCTTAACTTAGCCAACCGATGTTGTAGGGTTGTAGGTGTGGTGTTGTCGGAAGCTCTAATCTCTTGACGACTTCTGCTGAGATCAGCTTCTTTTGGCTTCCATTGTTAACAACGAAATGTAGAGGGATTCCTTTCACCCACATTTGCAAGTCAAAGAGGCGCTCCTCTACCTCTTACTCTTTAGGCTGTTGTAGTTGAATCTGTGTGGTAGCAATAGTGGCAGTGGTGTCTGCACTAATGACATACCTCCCATTGTCTACGGCTGTGGAATTGGGCTCAAAATAAGAATCGAGATTTGATTTTGAATATTTGATCTCGACCACCAATGACTGCTTTGAGCAACATTCATCAGTGTTGTGCCAAGGGATTTTATGAAATTCACACCACTTCTTGATGTCCTTATTTGTCTTTCCATCCCCCTTCTTTGCTCTTGGCGGGGACTGGTTTTCCTTTCCTTTTCCTGTGTTCTGCGAGCCAGGGTTTCCCTTTCCTTGCTTCTGTGGTGGATTCACAGGTACAAAGTCTCGCTTATTCTTTTGTCAAAATTTCTCCTCAATCTTGACAGCATACCGATAGGAAGATCCTAGTGAAGAGATTTCGAGGAATTCCATATTAGTTTGGATGTACCGATGTAGACCACTGTGATATTTCAGAATCAGGTGTCGTTCAGAGTCCTTGATACCCATCTTTGTGTGCAAGGTATGAAAGTTTTTGGTCTACTCTGACGGCGTCTGGTGCCTCTCTTGACACAGAATGATCCATTTGGTGTATTGGTCATCATAGTTTCCCACAGGGTAATACTGTTCCTTGACAGCATATATGAAAGAGGCCCAAGTGGGATTTGTCTCAAACATTCCAGACTCGTCTGATGAGTTTTGCTCCCAATAATTACCTCGCCAATTTTGGACATAGGGGGCTTCCTTCAAGAACGCAAAGGTGGTCTTTTTCCTGTCAGAGAAATTATGAACAAAGAAATACCCTTCTAGAAAATTAAACCAATTATCTAGGGCATTTGCGTCAATCTAGCGTTCAAATAAAGGAATATCAAAGCTAACGTGTACCTTGAAGGGATTTGCATCCCCGAACCGGCTGCTCATTGAAGATGCACTTGTCGCTATTGACATTCATATAAGTATTTGGATGAAACTATCCATCATCTCGTTCATCTGTTGTGTGAGCGCTTCCTCGAGCAACAATTTAATAGGATCTTCAGCTTCATCGTATCTCTTTTATTCTGCCATGGTAGGTCGTTTGGGGTGGAAAGAGTGATAAAGTGAAACTAGTTCGAGACCAAACTCTCTATACCTTGACCTCGTCGGGGACATGTGTCGACAAACAATCAAAGAGCATATTGCTCTGATACCATTGATCCGGATTTATGTGGGAACAAAATGAAATAACAGAGATAGCATCATAAACACAAACATTTTTCAAAGATAGCAGAGATACAGTAAACACATATTCTATTATATGGTGGAAATAGAACATATTCTAATACAATTGCTATAATGGTGGTAGTTATCTTTGAGAAGAGATGTGACTGCTACGCTCATCCATGCCAAGCTCTATAAAAAATGAGACCAAATGGGCCTATTTATAACAAGGACAAGGTGGATAACCCCAAAAGTCCAAAACATAACCCTAGAACATGAACCATCATAAAGTTTGCAGCCCCAAGGTGGTAAGTTGAACATTCAATTTCCCGGGGTCATAACTTTTGCATACGATCTTCGATTTGGGTGCTCGATAGCTCATTGGAAATATCTATCCGAGATTTATAATTTTTGTACATGGTCAAATGGTTAGCTAGAAGGCATTATTTTGGCCACCTGAATTTCCAAAAAACATTGTTTAGGGCCTCAAAATAGCCATGGAAGTTTGGGTCCCAAAAAACTGTAGAAAAATAACTTGGAAACTGCCACAATGGACAATACTTTTTAGCCAATGAAATAGGTGGGTGGCCACTGATATCCATCTAGATCAATCCTCCCTCCTTAGGAAGCAATGGTCTCCATTACATCGAATCCTGTATCATATCTCGAACTGTGTGTTGGGTTGATCTCCTGGTGTGACATTTGCTGATGTGCAGAGGCTAAGTTTTCTTTGGCATTCTGAGAGGGATGTAATTGTTGTGTGGATGATTTGTTTTTGGAGGAGCACCTTGAATGCGTGGCCTTGCATCATAGAGTTACTCAGATGGTTGAGGAAACAATAACTCTGTTTAATTCTTGTGTCTGATGAGCATATATATCCTTTGTTGAGGGTGTGGAGGTAATCTGATGTTCTCCTTCACACACAATTGCGAAGAGGAATAATTTTCCAATGTGGGAGCTTATCTTCCTACCTTGCGAGACTGTGTTAGGTGCAACTGTCTCTGGTATTTGATAGAGTTTTCCTCCCAAAGTAACAATGACACTATGAGGTCGTGACTCATATACAGCATGATGCTTCCACATATATGGTTTTCCTAAAAGAACATCACAGACTTCAAGTGGGGCCACATCACACAGTACCTCGTCTTTGGAAGGCTTGATGCCATATGGTAGGAGGCATTGTTGAGTAATGAAAATACCTTGTGATTGGCTTAGCCAACCGATGTTGTAGGGTTGCAAGTGTGGTATTGCCAAAAACTCCAATCCCTTGCGGACTTATGCTGAGATCATATTCTTTTGGCTACCATTGTCAACAACGAAATGTAGTGGGGTTCCCTTCACCCACATCTGCGAGTGGAAGAGGTGCTCCTCTGCCTCTGACTCTTCAAGATTCTGTAGTTGAATCTATGTAGTAGAAACAGTGGTAGTGGGTCTGCATCAATGATATACCTCTCGTTGTCTACGGTTGTGGCATTGGGCTTGGAATCAAAATCGGGATCTGATTCTGGATATTTGATATCGGCCACAAATGACTACTTTGAGCGACATTCATCAGAGTTGTGCCAAGGGATTTTATAAAATTCACACCACTCCTCGGTGTCCTTCTTTGTCTTTCCATCCCCCTTCTTTGCTTGTGGTGAGGACTAATTGTCCTTTCCTTTTCCCGTGTTCTGCGAGCCATGGTTTCCCTTTCATTGCCTCTGCGGTGGATTCACAGGTCTAGAGTCTCACTTGTTCTTTTGTCGAAATTTCTCCTCGATTTTGATAGCATACCGATAGGTAGATCCAAGTGAAGAGATGTCAAGGAAGTCCATATCAGTTTGGATGTACTGATGTAGACCACTGCGATATTTCAGAATCAGGTTCCGCTCAAAGTCCTTGATACCCAGCTTTGTGCACGAGGTATGAAAGTTGTCGGTGTACTTCGACACCATCTCGTCCCTCTCTTGACACAGAATGGTCCATTTAGTGTACTGGCCATCTTAGTTTCCCACGAGGTAATACTGTTCCTTGACGACATCTATGAAAGAAGCCCAAGCGGGATTTTTCTCAAACATTCCAGACTTTTATGATGAGTTTTGCTCCCAATAAGTACCCCACCAATTTTGGAAATGGGGGCTACCTTCAAGAGCACAAAGATGATATTTTCCCTGTCGAAAAAATTGTGGACAGAGAAATACCCTTCTAGAAATTTCAACCAATTATCTAGGGCATCTGCATCGATCTGGACTTCAAATAAAGGAATATCAAAGTTAACTTGTACCTTGAAGGGAGTTGCATCCCTGAATCGGTTGCTCATTGAAGATGCACTTGCTGTTGTCGGCATTTGTATAAGTATTTGGGTGAAACTATCCATCATCTCGTTCCTCTATTGTGTGAGGGATTCCTTGAGCAATGATTTGATAGGATCTCTTGCCCCGTCGTCTCTCTTTTCTTCCACCACGGGAGGTCGTTTGCGGCAATGAGACCAAACTCTCTATATCCTGACCTCATCGAGGACATGTGCCGAGAAAAAAACAAAGAGCATATTGCTCTGATACCACTAATCCTAATTTATGTGAGAAAGAAATGAAATAATAGAGATAGCATCATAAACACAAACATTTTGCAAAGATAACAGAGATACATTAAACACATATTCTATTAAATGGCGGAAATAGAAGAGAATGTAATACAATTGCTAGAATGGTGGTAGTTATCTCTTAGAAGAGATGTGGTTGCTATGCGCATCTGTGCAAAGCTCTATACAAAATGAGGCCAAATGGTCCTAGTTATAACAAGGACGAGGGAGAGAACCCCAAAAGTCCAAAACATAACCCTAGAAGATGAACCGTCATTAAGTTTACGGCCCCAAGGTGGTAAGTTGAACAGTCAACTTCCCGAGGTCATAACTTTTGCATACGATCTTTGATTTGGGCACTCGATAGCTCGTTGGAAATGTCTATCTGAGGTTTAAAACATTCGAGTGTGATAAAATGGATTCCAAAGGCAACATTTTGACCACCCCAATTTCCAAAAAAAATTGTTTAGGGCCTCAAAACAACCCCGGAAGTTTGGGACCCGAAAAACCGTGGAAAAATAACTAGGATACTGCCACAATGGACAATTATTTTGAGCCAGCGGAATAGGCGAGTGGCCACCACTATCCATATGGATCAATCCTCCTTAGGAAGCCATGGTCTCCATTGCGTCAAATCCTGTATCATATCTCAACTTGTGTGTTGATTTGATCTCCTGGTGCAACATTTGCTGAAGTGTAGAGGCTGCTTTTCTTTGGCATCCCGATAGGGCTGTAATTGTTGTGTGGATGATTTGTTTTTGGAGGAGCAACTTGAATGCATGGCCTTGCATCGTAGAGGTAATTGGATGGATGAGGAAACAATGAATCTATTTTATTCTTGTGTCTGATGAGAATAGATATCCTGTGTTGAGGGTGTGGAGGTAATCAGATTTTCTCCTTCACACACAATTGCGAAGAGGAATAATTTTATGAGTTGGGAGCTTATCTTCCTACCTTGTGAGATTGTATTAGGTACAACTGTCTCTGGTATCCTATATATTTTTCCTCCTAAAGTAACAATGACACTGTGAGGTCGTGACTCATATACAACATGACGCTTCCACATATATGGTTGTCCTAAAAGAACATCACAGACTTCAAGTGGGGCCACATCACACAGTACCTCATCTTTGAAAGGCTTGATCACATATCGTAGGAGGCATTTGTTGGGCCCTGAAATGCCTCTTTTTTACCACACCTACTATGCTCTTTTTGCCTTGTCATACCCCATTCCATGCACCAAACAGATGATCTTTCCTCACTTAAGCCCTGAATATTCACAGGTATGATTAGTTATTGTTTCATCTTATTAATGCTTATAAGTGTTATAATCAGGACTTTAGTTCTTAAATTATGCTAACACATTGTGATTTACAAAGATAGTTCAAGCTCTGAAAGAATATAGGTGTAGCAGTCTGAGTAGTCCAAGGAAGAGATGAACGTTCATTGCCATTTGTGACCTATCAATCCCATCTCTACATGTGGGGTGCAACTAAGGGTCATCATTCCACGCGAGCTGTAATAGGTGTGGTCGTAACAGGATTAGCTGCAGCAGCACGTCGCTGCTTAAAGTAGCTACAACTGACGGCGCATCTCTTAAATTGGTTCTCTTATTCATTACTGGCTCGAGCAACAAAGTTTCCTATATTCTCTGCTTTTATTTAATTCCCCCCATAGTTGTAACAACGCATGTAACAGGCTTGCTTGAAGATCATAGATCTTCATGGCAGCCCGATATTAGTGGGTGGGGGTTACGATTGTTGATGTATAAGTATTGGGAAACATTTGGAGCAAGGGGTTGGTTGATATCAGATTTTACTGTGTAAGTTGTGACAGAGGCTATACTTTCATTCTACCATTTTAGTATAAGGAGCAGGATTCTTCAGATCTCTGTGTTTTAATTTGTGTTCGTTCCGGCGTCTCTGTTCGAAGGCTGGGACCGCCTTCCCACAGAGATCGTCGAGTTAATTAGATGTTTTGATTATTTCATTTTGTGGTGTGGAAGTTACATTAGATGCATTCTTTTTCAGTAGCTGCAATAGTAATGTTCAATCCTTGTGTTTCCATGAATAGTGAGTATTTGCATTTCCTTTAAGCTACAGCAGTGTGGTGTGATAGTCAACTGTGTAGGTTAACTTTATTTTATGCACAAGTGTGATAGTTGTAACAATCAAGCTCTCCCTCAGTTCCTTTCAATTACTTGTCTTTCTCAGGTTGTTGATTTAGTTAGACTATAGCTGAGAGTTGTTTGGTTCAATTCATGTTATTTCCCATTCCTAGATTAAGGTTGGATTAAACTAGTTATGATGGATCTGCATGTAGTATTATAAATTAGGATATAACTTCTTGCAAAATTAAGTCTAGATATTTATTTCATGAATCGTTTATTGTTGGATTGAAGTTGTAGGAAGGTGATTGCAATTCTGAATTCTTAGATAGGTAGTTTAGATCAGTTTAATTATGGGAGGAGTTTGACAAAACATATAGGTAGGATAGTTTATTCAGTTCATCAACTACTTAGTGTTTAAGCACAGACAGTGTGAATTATATTTGAAATAAAAAGACTTCCCTAAGTTGAAAATTTATATTGAGCATTTTGCATGACAGTTTTAATTAACTAGCATATAGAGTGACCAACCGCATTGTTGAGTAATGCGAATACCTCGTCCTTGGCTTAGCCAACCGATGTTGTAGGTTTGTGGGTGTGGTGTTATCGGAAGCTCCAATATCTTGATGACTTCTACTGAGATCAAATTCTTTTGGTTGCCATTATCAACAACCAAATGTAGTGGGATTCCCTTCACCCACATCTGCGAGTGGAAGAGACGCTCCTCTACCTCTGACTCTTCAGGATCCTGTAGTTGAATATGTGCGATAGCAACAGTGGCAATGGGGTCTGCATCAATGATATGCCTCCCATTGTCTGCAGTTGTGGCATTGGGCTCGGAATCAGAATCGGGATCTGATTCTGAAGATTTGATCTTGGTCACCAATGACTACTTCGAGCGACATTCATCAGTGTTGTGCCAAGGGATTTTTTGAAATTCACACCACTTCCCGGTGTCCTTCTTTTTCTTTCCATACCCCTTATTTGCTTGTGGCGGAGACTGGTTGTCCTTTCCTTTTCTCATGTTCTGCAGTACAAGGTTTCCCTTTCCTTGCTTCTGCGATGGATTCGCAGGTCCAGAGTCTCGCTTGTTCTTTTGTTGAAATTTCTCCTCGGATTTGATATCATATCGATAGGCATATCCAACTAAAGATATGTCGAGGAATTCCATCTAAGTTTCGATGTACCAATGTAGACCACTGCGATATTTCAAAATCAAGTGCTGCGTGGAGTCCTTGATACCCAGCTTTGTGCTTAAGGTATGAAAATTGTCGGTGTATTCCAACAACGTATGTTCCCTCTCTTGACACAGAATGGTCCATTTGGTGTACGAGTCATCATAGTTTCCCACGGGGTAATATTGTTCCTTGACGACATATATGAAAGAGGACCAAGTGGGATTTTTCTCAAACATTCCAGACTTGTCTGATGAGTTTTGCTCCCAATAAGTACCCAACCAATTTTGGACATGGGGGCTGCCTTCAAGAGCACAAAGGTGAGCTTTTCCCTGTCGAAGAAATTGTGGACAAAGAAATACCTTATAGAACATTCAACCATTTATCTAGGGCATCTGCATTGATTTGGCCTTCAAATAAAGGAATGTCAAAGTTAACTTGTACCTTGAAGGGAGTTGCATCTCTAAACCAGTTGCTCGTTGAAGATGCACTTACCGTTGTCGGCATTCGTACAAGTATTTGGGCGAAACTATCCATCATCCCATTCCTTTCTCATGCTAGGGCTTCCTCGAGCAATGATTTAATAGGATCTCCTGCTCCATCGTCTCTCTTTTCTTCCGCCATGGGAGGTCATTTGGGGCAACGAGAATGATAAAGTGAAACTAGTTTGAGACCAAACTCTCTATATCCTGACCTCATTGGGGACTTGCGTCGAGAAACAATCAAAGAGAATATTACTCCGATACCACTGATCGATATTTATGTGGGAACTAAATGAAATAATAGATATAGCATCATAAACACAAACATTTTGAAAAGATAATAGAGATGCAGTAAACACGTATTCTATTAAATGGCAGAAATAGAACATACTGTAATACAATTGCTAGAATGGTGGTAGCTATATCTGAGAAGAGATGTGGCTATTGCACTCATCCGTGCCTAGCTCTATATAAATATAGCTACCAAATATAGTGAGAACCCCAAAATTCCAAAACATAACCCTAGAAGATGAACCATCATAAAGTTTGCATCCCCAAGGTGGTAAGTTGAACAGTCAACTTCTGGAGGTCATAACGTTTGCATATGATCTCCGATTTGGGAGCCCGATAGCTCATTGGAAATATCTATATGAGAATTACAAATTTCGAGTGTGGACAAATAGATACCAAAGGCTACTAGTTGGCCACCCAAATTTCCAAAAAAATGTTGTTTACGACCTCCAAACAGCCCCAAAATTTTGGGACCTGAAAAAGGGTAGAAAAATAGCTAGGAAACTTTCACAATGGACAATTGTTTTGAGCCAGTGGAATATGTGGGTGGCCACCAATATCCATCTGGATCATAACTGTTGCAGTTGTACTGTGCCTCCTGCAGTAATGGAATTGATAACATCACCATGAGATGATGAAAGTACTTCAGAAGCTGTCCAACCGAGTTGTAGAATTAGAAAAGGAGAGGGACTTTCATAAAACAAATGAGCCATCCTATCCAAAGAAAGAAGATAACAACCAATGGCAGGTCCCACCCCCCAATGTGGCATCAATAAATATAACAGAAATAGGAAGAGATGATTTCTGTACATTTCATCAACAACCCCATTCGGAAAAGCAGTGCCCTCAATGGTTACATTCAATGACAATAGTGATGAATAAATTGTTGGATCCATAATTGACTAGGCACATTGGTGAGGAAGAAAAGAAGAACCAAACCATGGTAAAGACAGATGATGATACTATGTTCTCATGGAATGGAGTTTCACTGTTCAACACTGAAGGAAATGCTCTCAAATCTCAGCATGCATGTAAAACCACGGAAGATAAGAACTTGACAAACAATGACAATGCAAAACTCTCAAAAGTTCAAGAATTGCAAGGGAAAAGCGAAGGGCATTCTGATAGAAAGGATAAAATTGACATACCTCAAGACCTCACTTACAAACAGGAGGTAGGGCCACTCATTAAACCTACCAAATCATTGGAAAGTGATGAGGAGGGAAAATCTAGCAAATTGGAAGAGGAGCTGCCCACAAAGAACCAACCTGTGAAAGAAAAGATTGATTTGATTAAGATAAAAAAAAAACCAGCACCCCACCTTTTCTTGTGACTCTTGAAATGCTAAATCATCAGGTGCATAACTGTTTGGTGGATTCAGGATCTTGTATGAATGTTATGCCTCTGGTAGTTTGTAAAAAACTCAATGGACAGATTAAGCCTACTCTTTGGGATGTCACGCAACTTGACAAAACTAGTGTCAAGGTAGTAGGGGAAATGGAGAATGTAATGATTCAACTATCTGCAAATAAAAAGATATGCCACTACATTGACATCATAGTAGCGAACATTCCTGATGGTTATGGGATGATTTTAAACCGAGATTGGACGTCAAGACTTAATGGGTACTTTGCTTCAGATTGGTCTCATTTGTGGTTACCTCAGAAGGGCAGCCCCAACCTGATTAAGATTCTAAGAGAGCCTTTTATGAAGCATAACGTCACTAAGCTTGGAGAAGAAAATGAATCTGCTGATTCTGTTTTGGGAAATTACCTTACTGAGCTTAAGCTAGAACACCATTCTTCAAAAAGGGCCAACCTTATGATGGACACTCAGTCTGAACTCCTTCGACTCCCTCAGGCTGAAAGAAGTGATTACGGAATTCTAGATATGGGTGCTATTTCTATAACAGCACAACTGGACCATGGTTAGAATATTCAGGTCTCAAACCCCGCTCATTCCTAGTTCTTTAAATCTAAAATTTTTAGGAATGGGAAAAGTTTTCGTTTTGTTTTGTTTTCCTCTTGTACATAAATAAATTGTTTGATTACTGATTCTAGTTTCCGTTTTCAGTGCTTTAATGTTTTCTTTTATTTTTAATTATGCTGCTAGTTGCTTATGGTTTTGCTAGTTTTACTTTGCTTTGAATAAGCGGCAAACTTTGGATGCAATGGAAGCATCAGGGCTCTGTCTTAACCAAAATCATGAGCAAAAGGGCGGTGTTTTAAAGGATAGAATGGCTTCTAGCATATGTCTTCCAAACAATTAGTGCATTCATTCGAAGTCTTACTTAATCCCTGTAAATAACTCAGAAGTAAAGGGGCCTAAAGTACTATTTAGAGGCTCCATCCATATCACATCTTAAATACCCAAGGGGGTAACAGCACTAGACCCACGGAGAGGAAGCAGAATGTGACAGTTTATCATATATAAATGACCCCATGCCATGAATTAAGAAAGGGGCTAAAAACTCTTAAGAGTCACTTCTTATGAAAGGAATAAAACATATCAGAGCAAAGCCCCAAAAGCATGATCTCAAAGCATAAAGTACCAAATGGCCACAAGATCCTCTCCGTCCGTGAATTGAAACATGAAATATATCATTCACACAAAAGGACACTATGGGATAGAGGATCCTGAATTAAAATTCAGTAAGAAAGGCCTGCAGAAGGACTCATATCAAAGGAACTAAAGTCCAGAAAACACAAAGCACAAAACGACATGGGGATGAGGAATAAACGGATAACACTCTGCACTTTCTGTCACAATCCTGTGGTGTCAAAGCTGTAAACCCTGAAGGACA
>LPNX010487515.1:127924-224192 GCA_001517045.1 Pseudotsuga menziesii | reverse complement strand
TTTGTTTTTCAGCATATGTCCATGAATTGTGAGATCGTTCTAACTCTATGACTTATGTCTTGTTGAATGATTTCTGGTTTATTTTGTGGAAAATTCACTTACAGTAATGCTAGTGCTTCAAATAACAGTTAGCTATCTAATTGTTGGAATAATTTCTCTTTCATGTGTTGTAAATACAAGTATCAGCTACCTGTAATTGTGTTTATCACACATGTAGTTAATGCATTACTAAATCATAATCATGTTGGCTCCCCGGGGATAGGTAGTTAGTGTTTAAATAGATTAGTTGTTTGTTTCCTGGTTGCATATGTGGTTCAGATGTGGTGAACATAAGACGAGAGGTAAGAACCTGTGCAGCACATTGGGTAGTTCCTTGCATCTTTATCACCCTGCATGGTTTAGATAGGCATATGCATTGCATTTTAAGTCAAAATACAAATTCCGGTGGACCGGGCCGCAACCGGTAAAACCCTTTTTGTTACTTTGACCTACGGTAGCCGGACCGTAAACCGGACGGATTCCCTACACCAAACAGTCAACGGGCTAGTTGGGAACGTTGATTGGGGAGAATCCCTTACTGTTGCCGCCTGCGAATTTCCAGGCCTCAACAAGTCCTTGCTTGCAAACAATATCCCCCAACATCCCAAAAGGTGCACAGAAAATGCACTTCTTCGAATTCAGCGTGATCTGATGCTATCGAAATCGCTCCAGCATCAATCACAAGTTCTCTAGATGTTCCCTAATCAATCCATAAACCATCCAGTCATCCATGTAAACTACCAGAAAATTCTAATAAAAACCTTGAAAGCAGCGACAACAATCCTGGAGAATATCGGAGGTGCATTCTTCATTCCAAATGGCATCACAGTGTACTGAAAACATCCCCATTCAATAACAAAAGTTGTCTTATGTTGATCCTCTTTTGCAATATTAATTTGGTGATAGCTAGAAAAACCATCCGTGAATGAATAAATTTCTTGACTGCCCACTCGTTCTATTACCTGATCACTAAAAGGTGTTAGAAACGGATCATGCAAACATGCATCATTCAGTTTTCTAAGTTCAAAACAAATCTAAACCTCACATGTCTTCTTATCTTGCACAACCATGGGACTAATCCATTCTGATTCCTCGACCGGTTCCATTATCCAAGCATCCAACATTCTGTCAAGCTCAGCCTTGACCCTCTCCTTGTATCGTGGATTCAAGCGATATGGTCGCTGCTTCACAGGCTTCGCATTTGGCTTCAGTGGGATCTTCTTCTCTCCTATCTCCCAATATCCCCTTCATCTCAAAAAACTTTGTAAGAAACGAATCTTGGAATTCATGCAATAGATCTGTGATCTTCGACATGGTTTCTTCATCCCAGTAGTCCCCAACATTCACAAATTTCGGTTGCTCCTCTATCCCAAATGTTGACCTTTCAAATTTTTAATGGTTTATTCATTAGATCAGTTTGTATGTTAGGTGCTATGACATCTTGACTTCCTTCTGTTTTGAGAATATTGATGTCTCATGGATCTTCGCCATCATCCAACCCTACTGTTACATTCTAGCACTCCATCATCGACTGCATCGGACATGTTTCATGCGGATCCACTGGATATACAACTAGAACTACCTTCAGAACAATGTCGCGAATATGTTGTAGTGCACTATGAATAGGTGGATTGGTATCCACGAAAATGAAGGTGTGATTGAACCAAATCGATAACTCTTCCCATGTAGTGATCTCTCTATGTAACTCAGCTAATATATACCACAATCTTGGTGTTACGGAGAGAAGTTCCTATGGCTTGGGGTACCACAACAGACAACTTAACTCCAGAAATCAATCCTTTCCTATATGCAAGAGAAACCAAACAACTAACACTAAAGGATCTTGATTCGTACCTTATTCCAAACGGTTGGTGGAGATCCCCGTTGAGCTTTCCAACTTCAGCTTGAATCGAAGAATTGCTTCCTTAACATTCAATCAACAAGACAAGAATACTATATATAATTGTGTTAGCTCTACTCTAGCATATATAATCAATAACATATAAGCATTTGAAATCATCCATGGATAAAATATTCATTCAAACACACATTATTGGACAAGAAAAGATATTTCTATTGATATAAAATCAGAGATTACAATGAATACAACCTCTGTCAGCACATCTGCGAATTGGAGAAACCGAGTCCCCCACTTGGGCCTCCATCTCTCGATAGAAATCTCATAAGCAAAAGGTAAGCTTGGGAAGAACACAAAACTGCTCCAAGGGACAAAGGGGATGCAGACTCAAGCACAAGTTCTGGCAACAATGGACTATAGTTCTCTTGCTCTTAATTTCTCATATGCCTTCAATGTATCTAAAGGGTTCCTTATATAGCTCATCAATGGGGTAATGAAAGGTCGAATCCGAGTGATCTTAAGGCATATGGAAGGCCAAGAGACAACTGAGTCAGATCCACATCAAGGAAAACTCCAAAATAATTTGGATTTTTGCACACATCCTGATGTATGAGGTTTTAGAGGTCAAACTCGCGTATATACGCGATAAAGGGTTTAAAAGTCACGTATGGAAATTTAAGCATGTTTTTAGGGATGGTCTAGGAAACATCAAAGGAACAAAAATGGTCCATGGGGTCTAAGGAGTCTGCATAGGGACAGGGAAGGCCATAAAAGTGTGATTCACCATGTGTGGTAAAATCAGCTATAACAGATGCCCCCTAATTTGTGAGGTCAAAGGGGTCATACGATGGCCGAAATACATTATAAGTCCATCCCAGAAATGAAATGATGAAGAACCCAGTGGAAGAACCAGCCACCCAATCAGCACTATACAATGATACAACTCTGCATATAACTGCGAATACATATAGCAGTCCTAGATATATAAGAGTACAATGGCCATGAATAGGCATGATACAATATGACATATGTGGTCATCGCCACGTGCAATGTACATAGTTCAGAATCTCCATGATGAAGATATACAATGGATCAAGATCTCCATAATGGCTGGAAATATCTGACATCTACTGAAATCAAGTCACGATAGCTGAAATCTCATGAACACTGGCACAATCAAGGAGGTAGCATATATGAGATGCCACCAATCTGGAAGGTATTCTACACAAATCGCTACGAGTACATGTCCTACTATGTGAATAGAGGTGTCGAGGTCGAACATAGTAGTCCATCGTCTGATTATCGGTCATTGATGTATACCGTTAATAGATGCGAGATCACCCAAAAATAATGAAAATGGGAATCAAGGTACTAGAGTGCAAACTAACAAGTGTGAATAAATGTGTTGAGGTCAAACACTTGAGAGAATCCATCGATCAGGGGACATTGATGTATTCCCAAAGAACTGTCGATGGCGAGAGAACCTGCCACTGATGACTACAAGTCTTAAGGCACTCAAAGAGGACTCTAGATTCCTATCCCAAAATCAATGATCTGAATTCGATGGGATGAAATCCGCTGGAAGGAGGGCACTAAGGCATCACCCATCATCCAACGTGAGGTACTCAGCAAAGCTGTATAAGGTGGAAGGACTCAATCATAAAGTGCACGAACCAGTAACTGTACCGGGAATGGCCAACATGCAAAGTCAAGATAACTGAGGAATGGCTGACTCAGGTTTCAACTTCCTTTGAACAAGAGCATAACGAAAAATGGTGACTAAATGTAGGCAGCATAGACTCGATATGCAAAACTGGGACATCTCTGCGACACAGGAGGCATCGACAAAGACTCCATAGGGACTGGAAGCTTAACCAGTCGGTGGAGCTAAACTCAGATAAATGAGTACAACTCCTAAATTCAAACTATTAACCCAACCAATGGATGTGATATACAATGCTCTGTTCAAAGGTGACACGACTCGACTGCTGCCAAAGATAACATCTTTCCTTGTCTGGCTTTTTGGTTTTTTAATTTTTTTGGACTTTTTCAAATATTTGGAAAGCTTGAAAAAGAATAAAACTGCTTTAAAGTTACAAACTAGGAGGAGACGAGTGTCAAAATGGGCAAACAAACTAGTTCCAAGCAGTGGAACATACCTATGCTCAATGCAAGGATACATGTGTAGGATAGCGACACTCGGGGAAAAGTCCCCTCCCGGTAAAACAGGGAATCAAGCTACAAAGGATATATAAAATGGCTCTACATGGCTAGACATGATACAAGCTCGGGCAATATGGTTGATACTCAAAGTCAGGGAAGCCGGCATAAGGCTCAATGAGGCAAGCAAAGCTCATGATAATGCAATTACAACTTGACATAGGGGAGTCCAGGGGAAATAGGCCAGCAAAAGATCAAGAGGAGTATGAGGTTCTTGCGAAATGTCATGGCAATACTATACAACGGACTCCCACACCCTAAAAGACAAAACTATCGACATGGGCACCAAATGCAAATAAGGCGCTAACCAGGGTACCCATGTAAGGTCAAGCTCTACCATTCTAATCATGCCACTTCTAAAACAGCAAGAAGGTTCTGTGACAAGATAGAATGGGTTTGTAGCTATGGATATGATGAAACGGTCATAAGGTCATGCAAAATGAAAATGGTGGTGAAACCTAACCTATATGCCAATTTAGACATGATACCTGAAATCAGCACAAATGGGTCAACCCAAAAGGTCGAAACGGCGCTCAAAACGGTCTCCTACATCATATATTAGTCAAAAAACGGTCCAAAAGGATTAGAAATTGTCCAAACTTTAGAAAAGGGGGTAAAAATTTGAAAAAATTTGAAAAAATTCTATAAATAGTAAAAAATTCAAAACATTATATAACATTTGAAATTTTAACCCAATTGAGCTCAGAACTTCAACAGCAAATTCCGGGAGATCCAGCCGGCGGAATCCACTTCCGTTTTTTCCAAGTAATTACCCATGCCCTACTCTTTCATTTTCATGCAAATTTTATAATTTTCCATGTCAAATCAGGATTCTAGGCCATTCTAAAGTGCGCGCTATGGCCCACATGAAAATCGATGGTTTTTCCACGTATAGGGCTGGATATACGCGGAAAATTCCTTCAAAGTCACGTACATATGCGACTGCTTAGCAAACAGTCACGTATGAGGCCACGTTCAAGGTTTTTTAAGTGTTCTAATGACTCAAACTTGAATTTAATGTGCAGGATGGTTCTAGAATGGAGAGAACGTGAGCACGGGGATGTAGAAGAAGCAGTCTGTGGTGATATAATGGCACAACAGGATCTTCGTGCATGCGGGCTCTACAAGTTTTGGTGTCTTGGTGGCTTAAGGGACAAACCAAGACTACTGCAGATGCTAGTAGACTACTGGGATCCAGACTCAGAGTTTTTCCATATTGATGGGATGTCCCTCACCATAGAAGTGGAGGACATATACTTTATTACTGGACTTTCCCGACGGGGGGAAGTGGTGAACTTATGGTCTCGCGGGCCTGGAGGTGGCCTCACCATCGATGAGTACATAGACGTGTATTGTTATCTGGATAAGGAGAAGGTCGGGAGTCAGATCCCAACTAACTCCATATAGGTGCTAGACCTAAAGGCCATACTACTAACACTGGGCAGGATAGCAGGGCTAGCTTCACTCCACTAGGCCTCACGACCTTTGATGTTCTATGCAATGGAGTGCATGAGACCCACTATGTATGATTGCAGCACTACACTACTGGGCAACATGAAACAACAGCTCAGTGAGTGCAAGATGGGCAGAGTATGAAAATTCAGTTTCAGTAGCATACTGAGCATGTTTTTCTTTTAGCGTGTTCCAGGATTGAGCCCTAGAGTTGACGTTCCTCTTCACAGGGTTAGAGATCCGGCCCAATGACGTTGGGTAGATGCGATGCGCAGACTAGGTGGAGGTAGGGTGTCCAACCCCTATCCAGCTAATTTCTTTCCATGGTGGCGATGGTAGATAGTTGCCATCAATGATTACCCCTATGCGAGGATAGATTTCCGGGGAGACCCCAACATGCCATTACCACCAGGATCGGCATACGATGACATTGGTAATGAATCCCAACCCTATTTTTAATATTTTTTGAGTTATTTAATTTGTTTTTTTTTTATATATGGAATCAAAAAGACATGTTTTTGCGTGACAACACATAGTGGCATCCTATCATGTGTATGCAAATATAGGACCACGACGGCCTGAAGGCTTCCCTCATTATATACGGAGGGGAAAGGGAGATGACATTATGGGTGTGGATGTGGAGCGAATGCTCTAAAGCATTCATACCAACTTCGTGAGGCTGACACACAGGGTACCCATGGCGCAGGTCGAGGACCTACCTAAGGCCATGCAGCATCAGGTGGTGGGTGTGCCACGAGCATGGGTACGATTATTCAAACGGCTGGCTAGAGCCGTGGTGACATTCCATGATCAGAACCCCCCTCCTCCTCCCTAGGCTTAGATACCTGGGAGTGATACATTTTGTACTACCGTGTATTTATATTTTGGTGGCTCGAGAGCCCCATTTTTGTATTATGACACTATGTATTATCACATTTTGGATGTTTTAATGAAAAACTTTTATGATGATCGGTTTATTTATTTACATGTGTAAAAATTTATGTTTGTGATGAGCTTACTGTCTATGAAACAAATGCCAATCTAACATGTAGTTAGCATATGAGTCAGTAACTTGATTATTAATTCTTGGAACATGTATGTATGTTATGTTTTCAAATTGTCGTTCTAACAATCTCACACATAAGAATCTCTGTAATAATGTCGAATCTCTAACATGATACAAGCCATTAAGCTATGACACTACTAACTCTGAATCAAGACGTACCTCAAGAGAGAGAACACCATGTGAAATGGCATCTCGTAGAACCTTGATAACGCCACTATATTCAGCAACATTGTTTGAAGAGGGCCGTAAACATACGCCTCTTGAAGACAATACCTGACCCATAAGAGTATAAATCACCCAAGCAGCAGAGGCTGAGTGTTGAGTGTGATGGCTTGCACCATCCGTGAATCCTATATAAATGGAAGACTCCATTGACATCTGCCATAAGAAATGAAAGCTAATCAACAAACCCGATCACCATAAGAAATACCTAACTATGCAAAATGTTGTACAATAATATACAATAGCCATCCCTGGCTGAAAATCATGCATAGTACTTTTTAAGATAGAGCCCATTTCTAGGCTCGAACAAGGCCATCCCCTCGTAATCTACTAGCTCATAAGTGCCATTCTCTAACACACATTTAACCATGTAAGGACCATGCCACATGGGGTTGAATTTGCCTACCCCCAAGGGTTCTTTAGCTTGATCCCACAAAAGGACCAAATCTCCTTCATTAAGCCTCCTTGGATGGACAGATTTATCGTACTGGACCTTAACGCGACGCTTATTCACTTCTAAAGCCACTAAAGCATCTCGAAGTTGCTCATCAAGCTGCTCTAAATGGACCAAATGTTCCTCTAATGGAGAAGTGTTCGGTAAGAGCTCTATGGCTAGCTTTAAAGAAGGGATCTCGCACTCAACCGGAAATACAGACTCCACTCTATGTACAAGCTGATATGGAGAAAAATCGGTGGCAGTCTTAACCCTGGTCCTATAAGCCCAAAAAGTAGGATATAACATAATATTCCAATTGGTCTTTCTTTGTGCGATGGTTCGTTGGAGAATAGACTTGAGTGATTTGTTCACTGCTTCAACTTTTCCATTCGCTTGAGGGTAATAAGAAGAAGAATGCTTCTGCTTATACCCTAACTTCGAGGCCAACTCTTCCATCATACGATTCTGAAAGTGCCTACCATGGCCAGTGACAAGCTCTTTCGGAATACCGAACCGAGTAATAATCTGGTTGAATACGAAGTGTGCGGCTGTCTCACCGTCGAATTTAATTGTAGGCATATCCTCATCCCATTTTGTGAAGTAGTCAACAGCCACGATAATATGATTATGCCCCCCAACTGAAGCTGGGTTGCAATCCATGAAATCAATCCCCCACTTAGTGAAGGGACCGACGGTGATAATGGGATGTAACGGGGCAGGACGCGAGCGCATATTACGTGTGAACATCTGGAAAGGGTGGCACTTCTTGACCCATTAACACAATCTTTAAAGATCAACGGCCAAAAATAACCCGCTCTCAAGATTTTTTGGGCTGTAGAAAGCCCAGATAAATGACCACCACACGCCCCTCCGTGGCAATCATTCAACACAAGCTCAGCCTCCTTATGAGTTAAACAATGATGTAAAATGGAATCTATCCCATGGCGGTACAATGTGTTATCCACTATGAGGTAATTCTTAGAAACGTGACGTAATCATCGTCGTTCATCCTGTGAAAGGTGAGTAGGTACCTTCAATGTTTGTAAATATATGATAATGTCCCCATACAATGGATCCAAAGTTGAGATCAAGAAGATGTGCTCATCGACAAAGGTATCTTCACAAGTTTCCTCCTCCTCCTCGCTCAGGAAATCAGATATAAGCTCTGCAAAAATCAACGATTTTGTCGAGACAAACTTGAGATCGAATTATTGCAGGATGACAATCCACTTATTATATTTTCCCCCTATAATCCTTCTAGTGAGGACAAACTGAAACGGATTGACATGGGCAACCACCAAGGTCTGGTGAAGGAGAATATAGTGTCTCAATCTTTGAACCGCATGAACGGTAGCTAGGGCAAGCTTCTCCACATGGGAATAACGGATCTCCGCATCTATAAGGTTCCAGCTCAGATAATATATGACATGCTACTGGAGCTCCTCATCCTCTTGAACCAAAACCATACCAATCGTCTCCATAGACGCGGCCACATAAATTAGAAAGTCACATCTATAGTCGAGAGGACTAATCATCGGGGCCAATGCTAGGGCTCACTTAAGCGCATCAAAGGACTCCTGGGCTCGCTCATCCTAGCAAAAGGTAGTGTCCTTCTTCAAAAGATGCATAAAACCTCTAGTCAAATTGGAAAAATTCACGTGAATCTCTGTAAGAAGTTTTCCATGCCTTGCAAACATTGAAGATGTCTACTGTTTTTTGGGGGAGACAATTGAAGTATTGCCTCAACCTTTAAAGGGTCGACTCTTCTACCCTCCTTGGAGACAACGAACCCTAATAAGCAACCAGACTTCACACAAAAGATGTACTTGTGAGGATTTAATCTTACCAAATAATGGCGACATCTTTCAAACACTAATCTCAAATGGTAAGAATGACGCATTCTCATGCGAGAATGAGCAGCAAGGTCATCCAAAAAGACTTCAATAATCGATTTGAGATCATGGAAGATCAAGATCATAGCCCGCTGAAAAGTGGCTATGGCATTTTTAAGGCCGAAGGGCATCTTCTGATATGCAAAGGTACCCCAAGGACAAATGAAAGTAGTCTTATATTGGTCCTTGGGTTTAATATGCATCTTATTGTATCCGGAAAAGCTGTCCATAAAAGAAAATACCTCACTTCCCGCACACTCATCCAAAATCTGATCGATAAATGGTGTGGAAAAATTATCTTTAGGACAGGCACGATTCAAGTCACAAAAATCAATGCATATGTGGATCATTCCTTGCTTCTTATCAACCAGAACGGGGTTTGAAACCCACTCCGTTAAGGGAACGGGATAGATAAAACTGGCATTCAACAGTTTTTCTATCTCAGCCTTAATCGCGGGTGCTTTCCTAGGATTCACAGCACGCAAGCGTTGTCGAATAGGCTTAGCATTAGGATAAGTTTTAATCTCATGCTCAACAATGTGAGGGTCGATACCTGGCATTTCCTCGTATGACCAAGCAAATACATCACGAAATTCTTTGAACGGCTTGGTATACTCTTGAATCTCAGCATGGGAACATTTTGCCACAATATAGACATTCTCAACCTTGCCAGGATCACGAGAGATATTGATAGGAATGGTAGGAGATATATTTTCCATATTTCCATCAGCCATCGGACTAGGAGAGCTTACCGGAACCATGGAACTACCAATTCTCTCACTAAGAATCTCCCTATAGTCTTCACACTCCAAACGGTCAAGCTCGGGAAGAAAATAAGATCTATGATGCAACTCTTCCCAAGGTGGCTCAACCCCAGACATAGCCTCAATAATAGCCTCATCTGAAGGAAAAACACTATCAAGGTAGTCACCTGTGTGAGAAGACTGTACTGCCCATGCAGGTAGTACATAAGGGTCCTACTCCTCTGTCCGCGAAGAGGAAGAACTAGGCTCTGCAATAGATCCAATATTAGCTTGATATGCTATCATAGTTGCAGGAAATGGCATGTCTGTTTCGATGAGCTCACATGAAGGATTTGGTGTAGGAAGAATCCAAGGATCCTCCATATGGTTTGTGCGAAAAGACACCGATCTTACAGACGACAAATCCTCACCGAAACTAGATCCTATCATAAGGACGGATGCAGAACAACTAAATATTCCCATGAGGGATGGATACATGCCAACACCCACACTCCCAGTTGCCGGCTGTGAGTGCTGGACAATCGGGATAAAAGCTCCCGAAGATGCGGTAATAGGCAGATTCTTGAATGACGTTTGATCAATCGTAACTATCTTCCCATTAAACGGAAAGCATACCACTCGAAATAGAGAAGAAGCTATGGCTTGCATAGTATACATCCAATTCCTTCCCAGCAACAAATTGTAGTCAAGGGGCGCATCAACAACCTCAACCTCTATCGCAACGGTCTTCCCTCCCAAACGAACTTTAAGAGAAGGAAGAATGTCATGTGGTCAAAACGATCTACCATCAAAAGCAGTCAACATGGTAGCGGATTTAGACAACTCGGGGGAACCCAAACCCTTCCAACATACCAAAGACATTACGGAAGCAGCAGCGCCTTCGTCAATCACAGTGCGTTTGACGGTCATGTTAAGACATTCTATGTGAATCAAGAGAGACACATAGTAAGGCAAGCGAGGCTCAAGTCCTACAATTTCAAATTTGATGACAGAGGAAGAATTATCATCATGAACACCAAGAGGAGAAAGCAAAGCTTTCCTTTGTGGAGGACAACTCTAAAGTACTTCGAGTGCAGACATCGCACAAGGAGTGTGGCCCAAATCCTCAACAACAGAATAGTTCTGGGCGGCTCGGGCATTAGGATTGTGCCTCGAATGCTTAAGGGCTCCCGTAGGAATGCAAGGAGCAACTTCATGTTTATCCACAGGTTTTTCAATACGCAAAGGGCTCTCGTGTGGAGCAGGTTCCTTTCCAAGGTCTGGTTGTGATGAACCATAGTCCTTCACACGAGCCACAACCTTAGCAGCACGCACCATATTGATGCAACCATGACCACTGCAAGCCTCCGTCGGATATTGATCCTCACCAGACTGATCATGGGTCCTCAAGTTCATGTTTTGATTATGAGGTAAAGGGTTGGTTAGAACAGCTAGGCCCTGCGCTATGAATCTCGAGGCTTCTTCTATTCGAGGGCACAAGTGAGTGAGGTGATCATCCTTACATAACTTGCAAGGAAACTTAACCTTACGTTTAGGTTGCTTGTCCCCCCCAACATTTCGGGCATTCTTGTCATTAGATTTGGAATTTTCATTCCTATTCCCACCCTTACGATTATTTTTACCCTTCTTTTTATTCCTTCCGGGTTGCTGGTTACCCTTCTGGTCCGACGATTGTATCGCAAGCACACTCGTCATTTGGGTGGGTTGAGACGAAGCCAAGGCTTGTCTCGAGGTAGATTGGTTGATAGATAATTGACTGACCTTTTTCACAACCGAATCCACAGGTTTGGTACTCGTACAACCAACAATGCCATCGACATGTGATCTAGGTTTGACCTTAGGGTCGAAACAAGAACGTGGAGCATTAGGAATGATCTCATATAACAAACCGGATTGAGCATAAATCAAGTCCAATTCCTGTGCCCTAAAAATGGCTTGTTCCTCGTTCTAAACTCCAGATGTAGAAACATCGTTCACTATATAAGGTAGTAATGATTTAAGGAATCACTTGAGGAGAAACTCCAGTGGTATGAAGGCTTTAATCAATCTCTTCCGTCTATGCCACTCTTGGATATTGTCCGAGATATGCGTGGCTTTATCTTGCTGGAATGTCGACAAGAGTTTAGTACCAACGTCGTAACACACTGGTAGCTAGAAGTGGTTGAGAAAATTCATAGCTAGGTCTTCGAACAAAGCGAATGCCCCCCTAGGTAGCTATATGTACCATTTCGCGGCAGTCCTGATGAGGGTGCATTGAAATAGCCTTAAACGGATTGAATCTTCATGTAAGGAAATAGAAGAGCACCCCATAGGTGAAATGTAGTAACATGTTCACTCAGATATTCTCTTGGTTTTCCCTCGAACTTGGGAATGTCTGAGGGAAGCTTATTAGGGACAACCGGCCAAGCCGGGTCATAAGATACTGAATAGTTCGTTAGTCTCGACAAGTCAGGCAAATTTAACGTTGCGAGGAAAGGGAGCCTAGGTTGAGCAGGTCTAAGAGGTGCTCCCTGATAATTTTGATTCACATAGGACTAATGACCGTAACCACCATGGCCATGGCCATAGTAGCCTCCTCCCATTTGACCCGTATAGGGTGGCATGGAAGAACCATAATGTGGTGTACCTTGACTATCTGGAGCTACAAAGCCATAATTCGGACAGTAAGTGGGTTGTTGATACCCGTACCCATAAGGTGAATAATTTTGTGTATACTGTGGTCTATAATAAGGTCCATAAGACATCCCATGAGATGTCCCATGAGACACTTCGTAAGTAGGAATATACGCTCCGGAAGTAATAACATGACCTCCAGAAATACGGATACGACCTCCCGACACAACAGGAGGTACTTGAGTGTGAGACACAACTGGGCGAGTAGCAGCAGTACGGACATGACTTGTAGCAACGCTCCGGCCCGAAGGACCATGTGAATGAGGGGGAGAAAAAGCATTTGAAGAACAAGGAATAGAGGATGAAGGGACATGTGAAATTATGTACGTGGTATTCCCAACAATCACTTGTGTTGGTTCTGGTATCTGAATAGGATTACTAACACCAGGTCTAGGAGAAACGTGAGATGTGGGCTCCACCGTCAGGATGGAGGGTGTAATATGACCAGTGCTCCCAAATCTCTCCGCATGGAAAGAAATGGGAATACCCCCAGGCATAGTGTTAGGATCAAATTCCGTTTCGACAAAAAATGTCGTATCGTGTATAGGGTTACCAAACATGCCATAAGTAACATAACTAGTGCTTGCAGGTTCATGGTGAGTCTCGTCACCCGACATCCCATACTGGTGACCTATGAATGAGGGATCATAGCTAGAGTGAGTATGTATTTCATGTGAAGGATCAAACTCAGAATGTGCAACCGCATCAAGTGAAGGATCAAATGTAGTAGTAAACTCTTTGTCATCCATGCGAAGTGGAGAAGACAGCTTAGGAATACCATCTTCATGATCTCCCATCGTGTGTGAGTCAATGTGGGTATGAATCCGCCTGGATCGTCTGCTTATCTCTCCTAAAGGAGGAGGAGATGTAGAAGGCGGAAGTCCTTCTAAACGACGAGAATGGTGAGGAGCCACACCCGTATCCACAAGGACTCAAAAAATGAAAAAGACTCTCTAAATTACGCAAACCCTAGGCAAGATAAAGTGCACAGAGCATACACCAATAAAATCTAAAGCCAACCACAAGCAAACAAGGGCAGGATAAGTGAGCTCCTGAATGAATCAGGTATTTTCTTACCTAGGAGAGGCTTGAGAATCCCATACACAATAAGCGGAGGTTCGTAACCAATTATTGTGGCCCTCAGCTTCAATGCTTAAAGCGACTGTGTTCTCCGACCCCAACCTGGCCAGGACACTCGCAGAATAACCCCTGCAAAGTACCCCCTCGATAACCTAGGTAAGGCAACTAAGGTCACCTCAATATAATCAATGCTCAGACGGATAGTCGCAAGCGAGATTGATCGTATGTGCAGGGTAGCAAGGCTCGAAACTCTCGAAAGAGCCCCCAGATACGAATACAATCCTGGAAATATCTCCAGTGCTACTCAGTTATGACTAGGGGTCATCCCAATCAATAACCGCTCACACTGCCTCGTGCTTAACTCCCTTTCGAGAGGAGGATCCTGAGAAACACTAATTATACCAAGGAATTTCACACTCTCACCTAGGCAGACACATACATGTTGTTGTTTAGTGGTCTTGGAGAATTTACTCACAATGAACTATTCCAAGACCCTAAAACCTAATCTTGTTGGTGTACCCTATCAAAGAAAATAGTGTAATCCATTTTAATTAAGCGTTGATTTTTTTTGGCTTTATTACTCAAAAGAGGTAGATGGACATGCAACCAATGGTGTTATGACACAACATGAAGTAAAATGCACACCTAACAATCAATGCAAATGCATTGTGTCGAATGAAAAATAGGGCATGCTACTACGTGAAATGCAAAAAAAATTCTTCAAATGAAAAATGCAATCATTCCTATATGAAGTCCTGACAAATACTCTAATGAAACCTAGTGCAAGTACCATGCGAAATGCAAAGTGCAATGCATAATGATGCAAAAAAACAAATATTTTGGATTTTTTGAATAAAAATGAGATACTAAAGCAAAAGAATGATTCTACTACCCCCAGACTCGGCAAGCACCATCAAACAGCACTCACACAAAGTACTAAGGTAAAATAAATCTAATGCACTAATCTCAAAACAAAAAATAAAAAATGCAATGACAAGAACCTTCTTAAAAAAAAAAATTACCCTAAAAAAAGTGTCTCTGGTCAGAAACAGAAGTGTATACAGACTCTAGCAGTATCAAAGGAGACTCAACAATCATTAAAATTCACCCAGCAACAATCAATCTTCCTCTAGAAGGAAAAAATAAGGGCATATGCGCTTGTTTGCAGTAAACCCGTGTATGTACGCGGATATAGCAGTCAAAGCCGCATGTATACGCGACCGTGAGTAAAAAACTCGCGTATAGGAAGAGAAATGTATAAAAATGAAGGCAAATAGATGAACTGAGACAAAATTCACACCAATTCAAACACTACCAGGCAAACATGCCCCCCATACCTGACACAGAAACAGAGAAATAAGAGCAATTCAAGAACATTGAATGCCGATAAAAACCCCCAAATGACAACTACTAGGAACTCCCCAGCGGAGTCTCCAATTCTTTTATGGAGAGAAATTCCTATGGCTTGGGGTACCACAACAGACAGCTTAACTCCAGAAATCAATCCTTTCCTATATGTAAGAGAAACCAAACAACTAACACTAAAGGATCTCGATTCGTACCTTATTCCAGACGATTGGTGTAGATCCCCGTTGAGCTTTCCAACCTCAGCTTGAATTGACGAATTGCTTCCTCAATATTCAATAAACAAGACAAGCATACTATATATAAGTGTGTTAGCTCTACTCTAGCATATATAATCAATAACATATAAGCATTTGAAATCATCCATGGATAAAATATTCATTCAAACACACATTATTGGACAGGAAAAGATATTTCTATTGATATAAAATCAGATATTGCAATGAATACAACCTCTATCGGCACGTCTACGAATTGGAGAAACCGAGTCCCCCACTTGGGCCTCCACCACTTCAGTCCTCCATCTCTTGATAACAATCTCATAAGCAAAAGGTAAGCTTGGGAAGAACACAAAAGTGCTCCAAGGGACAAAGGGGATGCAAACTCAAGCACAAGTTCCGGCAACAATGGACTATAGTTCTCTTGCTCTTAATTTCTCATATGCCTTCAATGTATCCAAAGGGTTCCTTATATAGCTCATCAATGGGGTAATGAAAGGTCAAATCTAAGCTATCTCAAGGCATATGAAAGGCCAGGAGACAAGTGAGTCAGATCCATATAAGGAAAACTCCAAAAGGATTCAGATTTTTGCACACATCCCGATGTACGCGGTTTTAGAGGTCAAACCCGCGTATATACACGATAAAGGGTTTAAAAGTCGTGTATGGAAATTTAAGCATGTTTTTAGGGATGGTCTAGGAAACATCAAAGGAACAAAAATCATCCATGGGATCTAAGGAGTCTGCAAAGGGACAGGGAAGGCCATAAAATTGTGATTCACCCTGTGTGGTAAAATCAGCTATAACACTTGGCATTTTATCCAATGTGTGGACAAAGGCATGTGCCCACTCATCCTTTGTTTATGATACCCGCATGGCCTGACATGCAAGTAGATGAGGGCTGGGATCATTCCACCCATGATACCTCTCTGCATGGTATTTTTCTACTTTTCCAAATCGAACTCTCAACACCCTGCGACACTGCGACCACCTGTTGATCGAATTCTTATGTGTCATCCACCAACGTGCTAGAGTATCCTTCAATGCTTCATCCAACACCATCAATCTTTGCGGTTTTGACACCTTATCCTCAAATTCAACTAGAAACTCATATAACTCAGGAAGTCCTTCATATACTAGCGATTCAACAGTCTCGGTTGCGACTCGACACAACAACTGAGTAAGCAGGCCACACTTCTAAATCGATACTTCATGCATATGATTATGCCAGTTCTCTAAAGCAACATCATAGTCTGAAGACGCAGAGCTAGAGTTGCGCCAACCAAATTCACCATCGTCAATCACATGGATGTAATCCTATGAGATGTTATATGTGTGATCCCATCCTCCTACAACTTCTTCCTTAACCGATTCAACATATCTTCGTCCTTTTGTAGGGTCCATCGGATCTATGACTCTAATGTCACGGTTTTCAAATGTCATCACATGGTTCTTGAAATTAATCACCGCTAAGTTATTATTGGCCCATCCAATCCCCATCAGTGCGGGATATGAGCCTCCACCATCAACAACTTCAATAACATCAAAATCGACATTAGTCTTCATCCCTTCAACTTCCTCCGCGAGATGCGGAACTCTCCCAAAAGGTGTTACTCTGGCCTGGTTAGCTAGTCGCAGCTGCACAGGGGACCAAAACAACTGTGGTTTCCCCATTTTCTTGCATGTATGATTTATTGGAATGTTGACATCTGATCCTAGATCCAAAATAACTGAATCAACCTCATAGTCCCCAATATGAATATTCATTCTCATCTCTTTTCACGTATTTTTCTTGTGTAAAGATTTGACCTCGGACTCCTTCCATGCCATGTTCGGTCTATGCAACAGATTCACAATCTTTTTCCATCGACAAGCAATTTTCAAGTAAGTTATGCAAGGTACCATGTTGTCGCGATGGTCCTGCTACCAATAGTTGAATCAAAATCATGTCGCATTTCATAAACAAACAACTTACCCGAATCTCTTCTTATCGCATCGCGTGATTCAAAGAATGTGTCCCTCTCAGTGTCAACATTAAACTATACTTTTTTCATTTAAACCAGTCAGGTTTGTGGAAATGGGTTATCCTCTCCTGTCGTCGCACCTCCACGAGTAATGACAACAACATCAACATCCTGCATTCTATGTTCTACTGAGATCATCGCAACTATCGACCCTAGAATCTAGATTGGTGATGGATTCACTGGTTGGTTTACATTCTGATTTGTTCTGATTTTGAATCGGGTTCTGGTTCTGGTTCTCTAACTGTGGATTGTTCCCTTCCTACCACTTTGCGATCAACTGCGGAAAGTTCTCAATAGTGTGGTAAGCAGCGATACAATAAGTACATTATGCTTGCAAGTTAGGGAAATCTCTGTGATAATGTCCTAGTGCTCCAAAATTATAATATTGTACAGGTCCACGACCTCGTCCTCCTCCTCGACCAAAACCTCCACGTCTTCCTCCTTTGTTTCCTCCATGGAATCCTCATTGCTACTGATATTGCGGTTGAGTGAATTGTTGTTTTTGCGGGGGATTCGACTGCTACTGGACATACTACTACAATTGAGTATACTGCAGTTTCTATAGATCCATCTGTATCTAGTTGTATTGTGGAGGTGGTGGGGAAAACTACGACTGTGGCACAAACTACGGTTGCGGTTGCAACTGTGGTACAAACAATGGATGTGGTTGTACCACCTATGGTTGTTGCATTGTTCAATGGTCTTCTCCCTTCATGTAGTACATGTCCATCATTTTGTCCTAGAGAAAATTATATGCGTGGTAATCCTTATCTTCATTCCCAACAAACCAGTAAAATGTGCAGTATAAATTCGTTGCCTTCGTGACCATTTTCTGCATGTACCCACAATCTACATGTTGATTCCCATAGACTTGGCATATGTGGAACCATGGAATACTACCATAACTTAATGGATTTGGCACTCCTGAAAGTAGGTAGTTCCAAAAATCTGAGTACTGATCTTTATGATGTCCTTCCGCACGACATCGAGTACACCATATTTGTTCGCGCTGCTCTTTCCCCTTCTTGATATGCTGCAACTAGATTGTCAAGTTTCCTAATTGAGACTAAATCTGATTCATACCAACACTCGTCTCACAACCAGGTGAAGCCTCCAACTTCATCATGATCTCCAAAGCCTCGCTCTATGTCGCAATCTTTTGCTGCATCAAAGGAATTCTGATATGCGGTACTAATGTCGCGATGAATCCTTATCTTTGTGCCCAACAGAGCAGTAAAATGTGAACTATAAATTCGTTGTCTTCATGACCATTTTCTGCATGCACCCACAATCTACATGTCAATACCCATAGACTTGGCATATGTGGCACCATGGAATACTGCCATAATTTAATGGATTTGGCACTCCCGACAGTAGGCAGTTCCAAAAATCTGAGCACTGATCATTATGGTGTCATTTCGCAAGACATCGAGTACCCCATATTTGTTCACGTTTCTCTTTCCCCTTCTTGATATCCTGCAACTATATCATCAAGTTTCCCAATTGATATTTCATCTGATTCATACCAACACTCGTCTCACAACCAGGTGAAGCCTCCAACTTCATCGTGATCTCCAAAGAGTCGCTCTATGTCGTAATCTTTTTCTACATCAAAGGAATTCTGATATGCGGTACTAATGTTGGCAATGATGCCAGTTTGTTAGCAACTGAATTGAGCCAAAGGTTGCGGAAGGCCCACTCCCAAGTAACAACAAAACCACTTTCGAAGAGAGAATTGGCCTTCTGCTCTTCCGAGAGGGATCTCTCACCAAATATTAACAACTCCATATATGTGCAAGTGAAAATATAAATTGTTTGTGAAATTGCTTGAAACAAGACATAGAACCATTGGGCAATGGAGTCAAGAAGTGTAACATAAATGAATGAAACTTATGCAGACAATTTCAACACAGAGGCAAGATAGCCATTCAATCACAGTCAAATTATAATTTTTCTGGTGGAAAAGAAGAACATGAACAGACCATCAACACAGAGCATTGGAGAATGAATTCTGTATTAACTTTAGAAGAAATCTTTGGTCCATATCTGAAACAAAAGACAGAGCATACCATGTATGAATTCCAAACTGTTATACACTTATTTCAAACATGAAAGAAAACATAGTGGGAGAGATAAACTGGAAAAAACGTTCAAATGAGAAATGAAGCAACAGACTGTACTACAAACAACACATGAATCCCTGTGTAAAACGTTGACCTCGGCTCTGCAACTTTATTAAAATATTCTTGAAAGCATACACTACAAAATTACATCGGTTCCAACCCTTTCTCCCTCTTTAGGAGATATATTTATACTATTTTGGACTTTCCCAATCCGAGGTTCGGGAATCAAAACTTGTTATAAAAACTGAAAAATGAAATATGGATTGCAGGAGAAAATATGCACGAGAGTCTTATATGCTTCCATTTGGAGAGTGAAAACTGTACAGAGTTCCGGGAGAGGTGCCCATTGGAAAGGGCGTGCACACAGAAAAAAAATTCCGCATACTATCATTGCCACTTCTATGGATGCGTTTTGAGTTTAGCCAACCCGTATTGCTGAATGGATCTCCATAGGTCAGGACGAGGCAGAGTCGCAACTGCCATGTCGAATGCTTGCGCTTTGAGCTCCATCGTTTTTGGGTACGAAGTCTCGGGGACTTCGGCAAAGGTGGCTTTAAAATCAAACAACAATTGAAATTCACTGGACAGCTTATCAAAAATGATCTTTCCCGACAATGATTGTTGCATGTCTCCAAACTTGCTGTTGTCTAATCGGTAATGAACCAGATGCTCCCAATACTCCTTTAGGGACAATAAAGGACCCTTCTCTTCCCATAATAAATGGATCCCTTTTCCTACCAGTGGTTTGAATAGTCTGATAACCTCCTTGACTTTGTGCTCAATAACCTCTATTTTGGCTTGTATATTCTCCAACATCCTGTGCTTAGCAATTACCTTTCTATCCCCAGAGACAACAACAACCCTGTTTTGGATACTGTACTGATTGGCCAAATCATCTGACAAGGAGCTTAGGAAAGCAACGGCATTTTTCTCTGTTGCCACAGGTCTTTTCTGCACTTCACCTAATACTATCAAGACCTTTTTCTTGGCCTCTATCATAGCATTTTCCTGGTCTTCAATGAAATCTATATAAGTTCAAAACTTGTCATCCTCTATAATGATATGATCCCAGATCAAATGTCTAGCACCTTGCAAGGCAAATTTACCAACCACCTATTGGCTTAACCTAGCATTTTGTTGAATCAGTCCTTGACATTTCTCTTCCATCTTTTCTTTTTCTTGTCTCTCCTCGCCTTTTTCCTTTTCTAGTTCCTCGATCTGCTGCTTTAACTTAACAAGATCTGTATCTTTCAAACCTATCTAGGACATTGCTCTAAAAAGAGAACCAGTGTCTATCTCTTCAGCTACACCTACAGACTGAATTGCACTCTCAGCACTCCTTCCTTGAAGCTCCCTTTCTTTTATTGCTAATATGGTTTTTAATTCCACTTCACTTTTCTTCAAAATCTAGATGTCTGCTCCCCACTGCCTTTCCCTTTCTTCGAACTTTAGCAGCTTATCTTTGCAGTCGGTAAGCTCAGTGTTCAATGTCTCTTTCACTTTTTCAAAATCAGCCAATTCTTCTGTCTGGGCGAGCTGGGTAGCACGGATTTTCAACTTCCTTTTTAGTGTCTAGATCTCTTTCTCCTTATCATCGAGCAATTTTTGAGCCAAAACTCCCTCATGTGTCGGTCCCTCTATTTGTATTGCTTCATTTTACAAATTGTTGATTTGAGCATTGAGGGCTTTGTTCTCCACTCTTACCTTTCTCAAAAGATTCAAAGCCTTTGTTTTACTTTCCTCTAGCTTGGACATCTGTATGGTGGCCTTAAGCAGTCTAGCATTCAAGATATCCCCAGTTTCTTTGTTGAGGTGTATTATGTCAGTAGTGGGAACCTTTGAGAGGTTCACATTAACCTCTGACACCTTATTTCCCATTTCCAAGGCTAAGCTAAGGGTGTTAGTGCCATGATCCCTTACAGTATTTAATGCCACATTTGGGTAAGGCAACCGCGTTGCCTCACTATATAGCTCTATTGTCTCTTTGAAAGTTTTATCAACCCTTTCCCGGTAAGATAATAGCCAGTCTTCTTTGGATGCATTCTTGTTTAGATTTTTCCCATCAAATACATATTCTTGGATTTGTAATTTGGCTACATCGGGATCTTCTTGTTTCTGTTTTTTCTCTATATTCTTCTTCTTTATTTGTCCCTTTGTATTTCCCTTTTTAACCTGCACTAATTGTTGCCCCTGTTCTATTTTTTTCCTTTTGGGTATGTTGGTCGTGTCCACCTCTTTAGTATCCATTGGCTCCAGACCCCCTCTTTTCACTGAACTCGTTGAATAGCTGACCAAGGATGAGACATCCCCCGCTATAGCAACTATTTTATCCAATTCTCTTTGGGGAGAAGCTATTCCTGGAAGGTGTGAGCCAGTGGTTCATTCTATGCTGGTGTCCATCGGGGCAGGATTAGGGAAATCATCCCAGTTTGTTGCTTCCCTGAGTCCAAGTATCTCAGTCTATTCAAAAGGCTTGCACTTGTGAGCCTTCCTCCTTTTGGAAATTATTTGATGAGGGTCGTAGTTTACCGCTTGTTCTAGAGAAAACCCCACGCCCCTAAGCAAGTTGGTAACCAGTGGCAAAGCATCCCTGCTCCTGATTGTGTATGGTCCCACTTCCCAGGGGAAAATCAATTTTGAGATCTTTTTATAGCTCAAGAAGTGCTCTTCCTCAACAGTGAGTCTTTGCTGGATTAATTCCAGGGAGAAAACCCTGGTGGTTAGAAAAGCTGGAAAAATGTAGGGTTGATGCACAAAGCCGTACAATCTTATGGTCATTCTAAATTCGATCAGGAACCAGCCCCTATCTTCTTGCTATTTGACAACTGTAGCATTTGTCTCATCTTAGGCAACACCCTAGGTGATCTTTCCTGAAAGAAAAGGTTGTATACCTTGGCCATCAATTGGTTCATGAACTTACAATAGTTCGTGGCCATATCAATAGTGATTTCCAATTCAGGTACTTGTAGGTCTTCTTCATTATAAGCTATAAGCATCCTTAGCAAAAAGGACTAGAATCTGAACACTTTAGTGCCGTGGAAATTCGCTAACTGAGAATGGATGTTCTCAGCTAGGAATTCATCAAAATTAAGACAACAAGACTGAGAAGATTGCCCGGGCAATTGAGATTCAGCCGGACAAGTACTCAAGATGAACAATAGACTCAACAATGACTCTGTGACATAAGCATCGGTATCTAGACCTAAAAACTGACTGGCCAGGGATATACACCACTGAGTTTCTTCATTGAATTGGCTAAGGTCGATAGGGTAGGTCAATGGGTTCACTACTGGGTTTTGAACAGGCCTTCAAGAAGGTTTCTCTACTCTCATCGGTAGATTCTCTAAAGTAACGTATAATATTTTCCTCTTGGTAGTTTTGGGATATATGGACAAACTCGTCCGGGATGTGCAGGGTTTTGCAGACGACGGAAGCTTGGACTGAACAAAGGATTTTGGACTTTGACTTACTCATAATGACTTCTTCAGTGACAAAGAAATTGTATGCACACCATTTGACAAACTCAGGGCAATGGGGGGTTTGGCCAATAGAGAAGAAATGGAAAAAAGATTCAAAAACACCACAGGTATCTCTACCTCGGTCCTTAAGGATTTCCAATTTACCTCTAGAGGCTTCAATGGCTTCTCCCACCAAGATGGTATCGAAAATCTCAGCATTCTCATCTACGATACTTTCCTCTGCCCTCCGACATGTGACCTTGGGTTCTATACCATCTCTCACCCCTACCACTTATACTACCTTTATCACATCCATTTTCAAATAGCACTGAGGAGGTATCAAGGGCCTGCTTTGATTTTTAGCATAGCCTCCTAGTTTGTCCATGCTGGCGCTCTGTATGTGGTTGGGTATTTGGCGGCTTCAAGGCTTCGGAAAAGACAAACCTTTCCAACTTCACGTGGATCCTTTTATAGCTTTTTACACAGCGTAATCTTCATGTCTTTCCCAAGAAGCTTGCACCGCGGATATTACTCCTTGCAATCTGATCCTTTGGTATGTGAGGTCCTTTATGCTATATTCTTCCTTACCTCATGCGTGTGCAGCTCAACCATTGATCAAGATTGGCATTTCTTCACAACCATTGATCTAATTGGACCCTACCACTTTTCGAGATGCAAGATTCTGGTCCCCTCTATTCTAGTTTAGATTGCGAAATAAACCACGACTGCAGATCTCCCTCCACTCTTGTAGTGACCGTCAATTTGAGCGACCTGTACCACTTTTCGCAATCTGAAATCGCTACTCCATCCTTGCTAGTCTAGGATGGGAAATCATTTATGACCGTTGAACTTCTTGGATCCCAACCTCGGCCGTTAGATGCCTCCACCTTTTAACCTATTTCGCGATTCGGAAAAGTGGCTTTGGTTTAGCATGTTCGCCGTGCGAAATGTTTTGACGTCCTTTGATCTGCCATCATATCAATATCAGCCTTCTATTATTACTCCCATTTAATGCCTTAAGCGCATCCGATGTTCTCTGCTTTACCCTGCATCTCTGATCCATGGAGTGTCTTGCCGCTTTCAATATTCATTACTCTAGAGTGGGGCCGCCAATTTACGCTGTCCTTTCCTTCATTTCCACCGCAGCCTATTCTAGTTGCTGAATGCTATCTCGTGTATGCCATCAGCCTCCCTGGAAACTCTAAGGTTGTCTTCCCAACACTTTTTGACAGGATCAAACTTCCCACATATCTCTTATAATCAAAACTTTGATAGAGTGTTAACACCCAACAGTAGGCGGTTCCATAAATCTAAGCACTGATCTTTATGATGTCCTTCCGCATGACATCGAGTACACCATATTTGTTCGCGTTGCTCTTTCCCCTTCTTAATATCCTACAACTAGATCGCAAGTTTCCCAATTGAGACTGAATCTGATTCATACCAACACTTATCTCACAACCAGGTGAAGCCTCCAACTTCATCGTGACCTCCAAAGCCTCGCTCTATGTCGCAATCTTTTGATGCATCAAAGGAATTCTAATATGCAGTGCTAATGTCGCGATGAACCATTCCTTATGTTGAACATCACTCATGCTAAATATGAGTCTCGCCATCAACGTATTCAATCATTGATCAAAATCCCAAACAGTTTCATTTGGGTACTGCTTAATCTCCTTTAGTTCTATGATGTATTGCACCTCAGATTTTGGTTTTCTGAACTCTTCAATCAATCCTTTTCTAATCTCAGTCAGAGTCTTCGTTGAGAATCCCGTGGGAACTTGTACAAATTTCATATACTAGTCCAGTGCGTGACCTATGAGAGTCGTCGCCAACTGACCCTTTTTAACATCATCATCCTGGGCTTGTTTAACAATCCAAACTGCTTCACACAAACCAGTATTTCTTGGGATCCTTAATCTTGTTCCCATGAAATAGAGGTAATTTCACATCATCGCCCGCCATCCTAGGCCTACTTCCTGCATTCACTGATCTGCTACTATTAGAGTGTTGTTAACACGTCGAAAAAGTCAGCGTTGAGCTAGTGTTTATTCTCGAGTGCGGCGTAGTGCGTATCCTGGTCATCTCCTTCATCATTTTAGGGTCGCTTTTTCCTGTGTGGTCTTCTCTCATAGCCTCGCATTTCGGTCATATCCAGACTCTCTCCTGTCCTATGCCTCTTCTTTTGCTGAAACCTTGCTCCTCCTCGCATAAGACCACTGCCTTCCTCAACTTCCCTCACAATCCCATCATAACTTCCATCCATCTACCCCGTATCATTCCATCCAACCCTCATCTTTGTGATACCCGCAGCCTCCGCACACCAGGGCTCTACTCGGCGAAGTTCATATTCAATATGCCTTTTTCACAAATGAGCATATTAATAGACAATTACAAATATAAAAGAAACCAACCTCTTGGCCCGTTGATGAAATCCATTTCCACGTCGGTATAATATTTAATGAACTCAGTGAGGTAGCCCTCTATGATACTATCAAGCCAAGCTTCAATAGCCCTTAATGCTTTGTTATCTACTTCTTGCAACTACTGGATCCGTTCTGAAGTCCAGCAAATTGCTTCGCTTCCTTGGAAATTTTTCTTCGATATGGGAATCGCGTCAACCACTCATATAAGATAATCAAAAACACATAGAAAAAGTACTCATGTAGATCAGAATACAGGTGCCTCTCCAACCACTTCCGTGTTGTTACTCCAAGGTTCTGATTTTCTTTCACAACAAATTCCCGTGCCTTCTGATCAAACTAGTCTTGAATCTCTAGTTTCGTCAGATGCCACAACATGTCCTCCTTCTCCTTCAGACTAAGGTCCCAAAAACATAACCATTTGTTGACACAAATCCGTCGACAAGGGTTCAGTCACTGTCGACACCCAAAACATAGTGATCTCCCTGATGTTGATGTAATTGTAACTTCGGAATGTATTCACTTATATATCTTATGTATTGTACCCCAATGTTTATTTTGGGAAGTGTTTGTAATGTAATTGAGTCATGTCATGCCCCAATGTTCTGATAGGGAGTTTCTATAATGTAAACAAGTCATGTCAAGTCAATGTGGGTAACCCTCCTAATGTTCAAGGGTTAAAGTCCCTGCAGTTCCGAGGCCCTAGGGTTGTTAGACTCACCTAGTGAAGTCGGCCCTAGTGAGTCATTGTCAAGTCGGGAATTAGTACAAATAAAGAGTGAGTCTCTCTATTTATCACACACTCACTCACACTCAGTTGTAGCGCATAGCTGAGGCAGAAGAAGTTGCTGGGGATAGAAAGAAAGAGGCTACTGTTGTCAGGAGATCATCTTACTATTTTGGGTTTTACTTTTGGTGCTGAGTCTATCTCTGAGGAAGTTCTGGGGTTTTCTCCATTTATGGTTTCCTCAAAGAAAAACACTATCTTAATTGTCTCTTGTGTTTAATTGTTGTGCTTGTTATTCTCTCAGTTAAAGATCCTAATATAATGCTAGCTTAATGTTTAAAATCCAACATGGTATCAGAGCTAACTTGAGAAGAAGACACTATGCAACTGCAGGAACTATGTCTTCCTACTTTTTGGATCTCTCTCCACATATTTTCAACAAAAGAAGGTTGGGATAACTCTCCTCCCTAGGGCGCATCTATCTGTCGAAGCATAATCTGATTCTGAGCTTTTTCAGTTTTGGACCCGACACTACTGCCGAAAATTAGGGCTTTCCACATAAGTGGAATTTTTTACTGAGGCCAGGCCTAGATTGATCTCCTCCTCAAAATCGAAGTTTAGATATCAATATCAAAGCATTTGGTTGGACAGAACTCTGGAAAAGTCAAACCCTAATCTGCTCCTGAACCAGCACTGTAGAAATTCAGCTCCAAATCCAGATCCAACATCTTGACCTAGTAAGATCTAAATCTTTTGTATTTCCATTTGAGGTTCTCAGTTAAGATGTCTCATCATACCAAGCTTGTTGAAAATCTTGAGGGCGCTGATAACTTCTGAGCCTGGAAGTATAGGATCTCCTTGGTCCTGGAAGAAAATGAGTTGGACTCCTACATTAATGAGGAGGTTCCTGTTCTAGAGGAATATGAGGCTAAGGCCTTACATAAGAAGAAGTTGGTTATGGCAAAGAGGATTATTCTTGATTCAATCAAGGATCACCTCATACCACAGGTGTCCTCCCTCAAGACACCTAAAGCTATGTTTGATGCCCTAACCAAACTATTTGAAGGGAAGAACATAAACCGGAAGATGACTCTAAGGAACCAGTTGAAGAATGCAAAGATCCAGAATGAGGAGACCATCCAGTCATACTTCACAAGGGTATCCTAGATCAAAGAACAACTTGAAGCAGTAGATGAACAAGTGGAGAATGCAAAAATTGTGATGACAACCTTGAATGGTCTACCTAGCTCATGGGATTCTTTCATTCACGGAATCTGTGCTAGGAAGAAGCTAATCAATTTCAGTAGACTGTGGGAAGAATGTTCACAAGAAGAAGCTCGAATAGCAGCTCGAGAAGAAAATATGGGAAGTGAAGATCAAGCTCTCACGGTACACTCCAAGAAAGGAAGAAGGGAAAATCATCATCACCAAGGTAAGTATTCTCATTAGAAAAATCATTTTGTTAGAAGGGATCCATCCAAACTCAGATGTTATACATGTGATGAAAGAGGATAGTTTGCTAGAAGTTGTCCCATGAATAAGAGTGGATCCAAGAAGAAGAACTCCAAAACAAGACATCATGCTCACACTGCTGAGGATGATGATCCTCCCAGAAAGAAAGTAAAACAAGAAAGTGAAGACTCTTCAAGTGATGAAGAATATGTTCTGATTTTCGCTCTCACGGGAACTGTCACTCATGGAAGCAAAGATTGGCTTATTAACAATGGGGCTTCCAAACACATGACAGGATTCAAGGAATATTTTGAGAAACTATCCGAACATAATTAACCTCATAAGGTGAAACTTGGGGATGACTACCAATATCCCATAAAAGGTAGTGGTGAATCCTCCTACAAGCTAGACTCTGGAAAGTCTATGAAAATGAAGGATGTCTTGTTTGTACCAGGACTAAAGAAGAATCTTCTCTCCATATCAGCACTCGATGCAAAAGGCATGAGGGTTGCATTTGTAGATGGCCAAGTCCTCATGTGGCCAAGGGGAAAGACTATTGACGATGCAATAGTAATTGGAGAACAAGAGGGAGGATTATACAAATTGAAGGGCCATCAAGAACAAGCTTTGGTCCATGACACAGTAGAGCCAAATGAACTTTGGCATAGAAGGCTTGCACATGTGCACTATAGATCACTACCACTTGTAAGCAAAGCTGTTGAAGGTCTTCCAAAAATTCAAGCAAAACATGAAGGAGTCTGCAAAGGATGTGCGAAAGGAAAGAACACAAAGAAGACATTTCCAAGTAGCGAAAGCAAAGCAAAAGGAACTTGGAAATCATTCACTCCGATGTATGCGGTCCAATGTCATCCAGTTCTTTAAGCGGGTATGTATATTATATTTCTTTTATTGATGATTATTCTAGGAAGACATGGATATACTTTATGAAGAATAAAGATGAAGTTTTCAGCAAGATCAAGGAATTCAAAGCCTTGATCGAGAACCACACAGAAAAGAAGATCAAGACCTTTCAATTAGATAATGGCGGAGAATTCACATCAAATGAATTCAAAGAGTTATGCAAAGATTCAGGGATTAAGAGGGAGTTATCCACTCCATATAATCCACAACATAATGGGGTTGCAGAAAGGAAGAATAGAACTATCATCGAAGCTGCAAGAGCAATGCTTCATGATCAAGATCTTCCCATGCATCTATGGGAAGAAGATGCCAGAACAACGGTGTATGTACAGAATGATATTCCACATCGAGTACTCGAGAACAAGACACCTGAAGAAGTCTTTTCCAGCAAGAAACCAAAATTCAACCATCTTAGAATATTCGGTTGTCCAGTGTACATACACAATCCGAAAGAAAAGAGGACAAAGTTAGATCCTTCAGGAAAGAAGGGTATATTTGTGGGATACTCTGAAAGCTCGAAGGCTTACAGAATATACCTCCCAATATTTAAGAAGATCGACATCAACAGGGATGTAACATTTGATGAAGACTCATCTTACAACAAATCCAGAAAGAGACCTATTGAAGATCCTGAAGAATCAGAAGCACCCAGAATTCATGACACAACCATGAACGAAGAAACTCAAGAAGAAGATCGAGAATTTGAAGAACCTCAAGAACCTGTAGATCCACCTCAGGAGAAAAATCCTCACAAGAGAAAACCTGCTTGGGTATGAGAAGCTATCCAAGGTGCAAAAAGATATGAGGCTCTAGAAGAGAATCACAAAGAAAGAAAGAGGACTAGGTCCTGCTCCGGGTATGTAGCTTTATTGTGTGACTTTATCAATAAAGAACATTCCAACTATGAAGAAGTGGTAGAACGGAAAGAATGGAAGGATGCCATGATTGAAGAGTATCAATCGATCATGAAGAATGATGTGTGGGATGTTTTCCCAAGACCAAAAGAGAAGTCTGTTGTAACTTCCAAATAGATCTACAAGATCAAGCATGCTGCAGATGGTAGCATAGACAAATATAAAGCAAGATTCGTGGCTCGTGGCTTCTCACAAAAAGAAGGAATAGATTATGAAGAAACCTTTGCACCTATTTCCAGATACACTTCCCTCAGATTAGTACTTGCTCTGGCTACAGTGATGAAATAGAAGATACACCAAATGGATATCAAGACTGCTTTCTTTAATGGTGTAGTGGAAAAGGAAGTGTATGTGGAGCAGCCACTTGGTTTTGAGACACATGATAGGGTCTCATGTGTGTAGATTGAAGAAATCCATGTACAGTTTGAAACAGGCACCCAGGACATGGTATGACATAATTGATGGCTTTCTATTCAGTTTGGGCTTTACAAAAAGTAAAGCGGATTCCAACCTTTACTACAAGGTTGAAGATGGAAACCCAGTGATGCTACTACTATATGTAGATGATCTGTTTGTAACAGGTATGGATGGGTTGATTGTTAATACGAAGAGGAAGCTTGCTGCTGAGTTCGAAATGAAGGACTTGGGTATGATGCATGATTTTCTAGGCATGGAAGTGTGGCAGAATGCGGATGGAATCTCCCTCAGACAAGGGAAGTATGCAGTAGAGATTCTGAAGAGGTTCGGGATGATGGACTGCAAGGCCATGACCACACCTATGGAATCAAACCTGAAGCTATTGAGTGATGCTTCATCAGAAGCAGTTGATGCTACAATGTATCGTTAGATGATTGGGTCCTTGATGTACCTGACGAATATGAGACCATATATTTTCTTTGCTATGAACACCTTGAGCCAGTTCATGACAGATCCAAGACATGTTCACTTGATTGCTGCAAAGCATATTCTGAGGTACCTGAGGGGTACAGCTGATTATGGGCTCAAGTATGATGTGAATCAGAAGATTAACCTGGAGGGTTATGTTGATTCAGATTGGGCAGGCAGTGCCATCGATAGGAAGAGCACTTCAGGGTGTTTCTTTAGTATGGGATCAGGTGTGATCTCTTGGTTTAGCAAGAAACAATCCTGTGTGGCACTGAGTACAGCTGAAGTAGAGTATGTCGCAGCTTGTTCAGCTAGCTGTGAGGTAGTATGGCTGAGGAAGCTACTGTCTAATTTATTTGATCTCCAGTTGGATGCTACTTGTATATATTGCAACAACCAGAGTTGTGTGAAGTTGTCGAAGAACCCGATGTTCCATGACAAGTCGAAGCATATCGAGATCAAGTATCACTATATCAGGGATATGGTGTAGAGATGCACAGTGAAGCTCCAGTATGTTGCGACAGATGAACAAATAGATGATGTGTTGACAAAGCCATTAGCTAGAGTTAAGTTTGAGTACTTCAGGGAGAAGCTTGGTGTTCTCCAGATCGAGGTTCCCTCCAAAGGGAAGTGATGAGTCCATGAGCCATTCTGACATGGTGAGAGGATTGGTTCCTTCCATGGTCAGATGTAAGGGATGAGCCATTTTGTCATGGTGAAAGGATTGGTTCCTTCCATGTCAGATGTAAGTGTTGAGCCATTCTAATGTGACTATAGGATTGGTTCCTACATGATCAGATATAAGCATTGAATGCCATTCTTGGAATGGAGGCACCTGGTCAGTTACCAGGAAAGCTCAGTCTGTGACTAGGGGCCATTCTAATGCGACTATAGGATTGGTTCCTACATGATCAGATGTGAGTGCAGAGCCTTTCTGACATTGGTTGTCAGATGTAAGTGCAGATCCCTTTCAGCATGGAGGATTGGTTCCTCGCATGGTCGAATATAAGTGTTGAACCTTTCTGACATTGGTTGTCAAATATGAGTGATGAGCCTTTCTGACATTGGTTGTCATATGTAAGTGCAGAGCCTTTCAGCATGGAGGATTGGTTCCTCACATGGTCGAATGTAAGTGCTGAGCCTTTATGGCATTGGTTGTTAGATGTGAGTGCTGGGCCTTTCTGACAGGGTTGTGGGATGTGTTCCCAAATGGTCAGATGTGAGAGTTGGGTGTGCCTTTCTGATATGATTATAGGATTGGTTGCTACATGATCAGATATAAGTGTTGGGTGGGCCATTCTGACTTAGGGTCAGATATAAGTGCTGGAAGAAGACCTACATGGAGGCTAGGCCTACAACAAGCATGAAAAAGGGTTGGCTATGTAGAACTTCCTGTGACGAGAAGAATCAAGAGATAGCACCCATAATGATGATCCAACAGAGATGTTCCAGAACCAGAGATGATCCAAATCGATTGATGATCCAGATCCAAATGAAGATGACTTGAAGATGAAGATGACTTGAAGATGACGAGGACTCGATGATGATCCAGATGATACAGAGAAGAAGACTTGTGCTGATAAATTATGTCGAGAGAATACCTTCCTAGTTAAGAGGGAGTGTTGATGTAATTGTAACTTTGGAATGTATTCACTTGTATTTCTTATGTATTGTACCCCAATGTTTATTCCAGGAAGTGTTTGTAATGTAATTGAGTCATGTCATGCCCCGATGTTTCGATCGATATTTTCTATAATGTAAACAAGTCATGTAAATTCATTGTGGGTAACCCTCCTATTGTTCAAGGGTTAAATTCCCCGCAATTTTGAGGGTTGTTAGACTCACCTAGTGAAGTCGGCCCTAGTGAGTCATTGTCAAGTTGGGAATTAGTATAAATAGAGAGTGAGTCTCTCTATTTATCACACACTCAATCACACTCAGTTTTAGCGCATAGCTGAGGGAGAAGAAGTTGATGGGGCTAGAAAGAAAGAGGCTACTACTGTCGGGAGATCATCTTACTGTTTTGGGTTTTACTTTTGGTGCTGATGCTATCTCTGCAGAAGTTGGGGGGTTTTCTCCATTTATGGTTTCCCTGAAGAAAAATAGTGTTCATTGTCTCTTGTGTTTGATTGTTGTGCTTGTTATTCTCTTAGTTAAAGATCCTAATATAATGTTAGCTTAATGTTAAAAATATAACACCTGAGCACCGGCCCAGACAAGTTTTACCCTGTCCAGCAACAACTGCAAAGTAGCTGAAGTCTCACCCAAGATGTTCGAGGGAGAACTATCGAAACTAAGTTTTTGTAGTAAGAAGGAGGATTGTGCATCTACTGTTAACTCATTGCAACATTATTTAACAAATCCAAGCATTGGTTTATACATTAACAGATTCATATTCAGTGGATCATATTAACATACTTAGATCACAGCAGAGATATCGAACCATAAATAGATCTATCAAGATATCATCATTCATAACATAAAAGCATTGCATCATTCACAAATACACCTCGTAATGCAGTATTAATTCACATCCAGATCGCAGAAAACAGGAAAATAGGAAGATGAAAAATGACATAATGTTTATGTCCAATATTTGTCATATCATATTGATCTTCGCATCAAAATACAGTTCCACAGTTTCGCTCTAAGACAAAGGTTTGATATCCATATTATCAAAAGATCTCCAAAGATATACCAAATCTCTGCTCATAAAATACGCTCTCCGACATTTACAATCCTAGATCTACTTATAGGCTTGCGCCTTTAAATTGGTGGTCCACTTAAGTCAACTTCCTAACTATTTGGACCAAAATCTACAAAACACTGACCAAATTCCACATAATATGGTCAAAATCCTCAAAACATAACCAATCCGCCTTGCGCGCCAACTTTCACCTTTGCGTGACATCTTCGACCTTGTGCAACATCCTCAATGCTGCGTAGCTAACTATCCTCAAAACTGCCTGCCATTAGTCCTAAGAAAGTGGTGTAATACATATCATTTTGGAATACAATGCCACCAATACCCATCGATCTTTCCAAGACTTGACATGCAACATAAAAAAACCCCATTCTTTTGATTGGTTTGTCATCGGCGTTCCAATAATTATGGGGAAGAAGGGATTTGTACCTATTTACATAAACAAAGAATACCAATCAAGTGTGCTACAGTTTGAAATAAGGGAATGAAATAGTCCTTAAGATATCCTCGTTTCAAGGAAGCCATATAACCTAGAGGGATAAGAAAGGAATGCAACGAAGTGGATTTAGTTCTGGATGTGAATATCAACCCTTCATATGTAGGGGAAATCATCAAAAGGCCAAAGGAGAGTTAAAGTAATACCTACCTCCAAATTTGTTTACATCTACTTACTGTAGTTGCAATGTCGAAATAGGTGGAGGGATGTTTCCTTAGTATCTTTGCATAGAACACATCGACTCAACCCAAATATGTTCCAATTTTGTAAGTTTTCCTAGGTTAATATTTTTCCAGATAATAGGATCCATATGACAAGTTTTCTTTTATGGGGTTCCTTTGCTTTCCAGAGTTTTTAAACCACCATTTTGGATTGGTGACCTCTTCCATTTGGGATATGTAGCCTAGCTTTAATGAAAAGTTTCCTCCACCCTTAATATTGATCCATGCCAGTATGCCAATCTCATTTTTGGCTTATAATGTGGCTTGTTTGTAGGAAATATATAAAATCCTACCATGCGTGTCAATATTCTACGGGGAAATTCTATTATACCGAAATCTCGTCATCCTCATGTTATGAGATAGGTATCCCCTTGACTTCTCCAATCCCTCAAAGTTTCCCTAGAGAAATGAAGGAATAAATTAACCCCTTGTAATTTTTCCCTCTTTTGAGCTGGTAACGCTCTTTTCCCGTTAACCAAAAGCATTACCCAAGAAGCAAAGAGCCAACACCTCTCCTGATACATGAGAAAAGAGAGGTGCCACCACTCTTTCCCTTACTGCCAAAAGCGGTGCCCCCTTATCACCGCCTGTTTTCTTCTTTGGAAAAGTGGTGCTCGAGTTTTGAAGGCAAAAAGAGACGCTTCGAGAGGATTCTCGAAGCTTTCCTATGTGGAGCCTCATCCCTATGGTTTAGGGCCAGCTGGAGCTCGAGATCCTCCCTTTTAGGATCTAATCTCCACCTCACCCATGAGATCCTCAACCATACCTATCCTCCCATGCCTTTAAATACTAGCTCATCCCCCATGGGACAAAGGAGGAAGAATTGTGTTTCATACCCAAACTCTGTCAAAATCATTCTTGAGCCTTTGGAGGCAAGGTGAAGTTAGAGGCAAGGAGCCATTGGAAGGAACTCTCAACACCAAGGCAAGAAGGTTGTGGTCTCTCCAATCATTTATTAATAAAGAATGTCTTTTCTTTCCCATATCTACTGTTTCATGGGTTTATATTGCTTGATTCCTTGGTCACAAGCATAGATCCAGTTGATTATATTGTATGCTATCATGTTTTCTTTCTTGTCTTCCATTTTTACAGGTTCTTCTACGAGGATAATGAGGAAAACCTTTGAGATAAACATCATGGCATTCCATTCAAGTGATTAACCAGATCTAAGGAGAGTCTAGCATTCTGTGTTTGTGTTTTGTTCTAGATCTGAACCATTCAGACTAGGAAACCGGCTCTTGTCCGCAAGAGGTGTATATTTCCAGCTAACAAATTCGTCCCAAGTTTCATAATCCATCCTTGATTCCAATGTGTTGTTGAGGTTTTATCCACAATTTGGGAGAGGAAGATGATACGGTGACTCTAGAAATAGTGTAAGAGACAAGGAGGGATAAAAGTCCTTATATCACATACCATGATGGCGTCCTCTCCAATACAAATATATTTTCCATTTCTCATTTCCCATACTAGAGCATTTTTTATTACTGGAAAAACCAAAACAATACCTTTATAGTGAAGGGAGCCTTCGATCAATCTTTTGGGTTCCTTTCCAATAAACCCTAGCAACCCTCCCTTTGACTAATATTTTCGGACATTAATTATTTTCTAAATCCATTCTTTAGTCATGAGGTTCCATCTGGACGTTTTGTGAGGCTTTTCTTGACTGCAAGAAAGTATTTAACACCCCAACCACCATCCACCTTGGGTTTGCTTATGGAATTCTAGTTGGTTTAGTATATACCTTGTTGGTCCTTTCCCCTCCATAAGAAGTGATTGCAAATCTTCCTAATTTTTTCCCATGCCCCCTATGGGAATTTGGCCAAAAAGCACTGTAACACCCCAGTTTTGACCCTATTTGCATTAAAATATATATGATGTAAATATTGTATTTAATCATGGTGTGGAGCTAAAGGCAAAGGCCCCGCCATCGATTTAGTGGTTTACGTTTCGACAATTAAAATCGATGCTGAACGTATTTCATGCTATCCTGACACGTTATAATTTTGGACATCATGTACATATGCAATTTAATTAAAATACCCACAACCAGCTATGTCAATGCAACATTAAAGAGATGGGGGCATGATTTCCTAAGGATAATGGGAGATATTCACACCTTTGAGCCAATGGGGAAAATCCAAATGTCAAAGGGGGAACCCATCAAACTGTCAACTACCCATTTTTTCGTTTGTGCCCAATCATTTATTTACGCGAGAAATTGGTTGAGGTAGTTATTGCATGGGAACGAGAAGAGTATGGGAGTCAAATTCAAATTGGGTAGAGCACCCATTTTGGAAAATCATGTTTTGACTTCCTAGGCAAGTAAAAACCCAAAAACGTATGCCCATTCTATCATGCATTCACGTCCTCCCCTTCCTCACATTTTTGGGAAGCTCCTGTGCATTCCATTCATGGTTTTTTTGTTATTCTTCAATTTTCCCCAGGGCTAGGAAGTTGTTTTGTTAATGTTCAGTGCCTGGGATCTCTCCTGGGTGATTTAATGTTGTTTCCTCCTTCACACGGTTGGGGAATTTTGTTTTTTGGTATTGCACAATCAATGGGAGGATAGATCCACGAATCGGGGGATTGAAGGGGTCGTTTTTGTCCACGTGAATCCCATAGAATGTTTTTGAAATGAATTGCTCATTTTGGGTCATTTTTCTCCATTCACCATTGTCGATTTTGGTTTCCAAGACGTTTTTGTCCATGCCCAGAACTTGTATTTTGCTATGTGTGCATCCTATCTTTTGGTGTTAATCGAATTGGAGTGGAAGAGGGAATAATTAGCTTGATAAACCTAGTGTAGAAAGGAACCACATAGAGAGATCAAGAGGGGTTGGTTATTCTATCTCGTACACCCTGAAGAGCATTAAAAGGGAAGGCATAGCCTGAGGGACTGTGTAGCAAAGAAGGGGATGTTTCCTTATGTTGGGTGTGTAGGTGTTAGGAAAGCCAAGCCAGATCCTGTGTAGGTGTCGATAGCTCTGTGGTTGAGCTCACTAGCTTCGCAATTCAACCTTCCACCTCCTTGGCAGCCTGATAAACCCAAATGTAGTTTTGCCTTGGCTGAATTTTGATATGTCTTTGTCTATGTGTGAGCCTGTTATTGTTCCCTTATTCCTTGTGGGAATCATGCCCAGCTCATGGGTGGCAATGGTGCTGAGAGATTGATGAACACACTGGCCTATGGTTGGGTGGAACGTTGCAGCGACATAGCTGGCTACGGGACAAGATTCTTCTCAAGATAAGTGTTTCTTGTGTTTAATCTCTACAATTGTTTTTGCTTGTTTTAATGAATTATGATGAACATGATTAATGTGTTGAATGAAATGTATTTGCTTCCACGGTAGATTGCATTATGCATCTATAAATGTTTTATGTTCAATGCATTTTTATTATGTTTATGTTCATGGGGCTTAGATCCCCATTTAAATGATAGCACCAAATCATAGGTCGCGTCCTCTCGGACGAGAGGGGATATGACAAACACTAGTACATTTGGATGACTTCAAGAATTGATTGAACTAGCATGAAAAGACCTCTTTTAGATAGCCATCGATTACACTAGTGATTAGCACAGTCTTCTAGTCTATCTAAGAGCGAGTTCCACTAAAATTTATTGTAGTAGTTTGGATTTAAGGTAAAACCAAGTATTTTAGGGTAGCTACAATATTCCCTCTTTGATAAAGAAAACTAATTAGAAGGTCTTGGACGACATAGTCTTCAAGGTTGAGGAAGTATCTCACAACTTTATGTTCATTTATCGACATTCTAGTGGCTTTGCAAAAGAGGGTAAAAATTTCAGAAAGAACTCTAGCTTTATGAAACGAACCACTAGAGATTAACAAGATGTCATCTACAAAGAGAAAGTGGGTAATAGAGATCCCCCCTTTGAATGAGAGACCTTAAATAATGTGGGAGGATTTTGCTTCTAATAAAGACAACTTAAACCTTCAACCACCAACAGTAACAGGTGTTGGGATAAGGGAAAACCTTGATGAATTCCTCGAGAGGGAGTGAAAAAAGAGGAAGCAAAACCATTTATCAAGATGGAATAAGATACTAATGTAATGCATCTCATGATCCAGTTAACATTATGCAAACTAAAGCCAATATGGATTAAAAGAAACCTTAGGTAGAACCAACATACCCGATTGAACGCTTTCGTTAGGTCCAGCTTGATGATCATACCGAGTCATTTTTGGATCTTTAAACTATGCATGCATTCTTGCGCTGGCCTGATAGCATCCTATATTTACCTTCCCTTTAGGACAATGAATTTCTCCTGAATAATGACCTCACTATAATTGGTTTGACCTGTTCCAGAATAATTTTTGAGATGATCTTATATATAGTATTACGGTGAGAATTGGTATGAAGTACCTGAAATTTTTGTAGCTTGTTTGATTTGGGGATGCACACAATAAAGGTGGATTTGAATACCATAAGTACATGGCCAATTTTTCAGACTTCTTTTGCAACCCTTAATAGGTATGATCTAATTAAATCGAAGAAAAAAAATTGGAATAATTAGATGGTACAACCATTTGGACCCTGGATTTTGTCCTTCTGAAATTTAGAAATGACGCCCTTTATTTCCTCCAGGTAACCAATGATTCAAAGCTTAGGTAAAATTCTCTACTAATGAAATGGGGGGAGTTCATCCAGGTTCTCATCACTTCTACAATGTGGGATTCAAGGCACTCCGCATAAACATCTGTAAAATGTTGAGTGACAATGCCTCCATAATTATAAATCTCCCATGTGGTGTTAATTTTCTTCCAATGGTTTACCACTTTATAAAAGTATGTCATGTTGTCATCCCCAATATATAGCCAATTAGATCGACTCTTCATTCTCCAATCCGCCTCCCTATCCCTTAACAACTTTGCCTTGCTTTCCTCCAGTGATCGAATGGTTTCCAATTTTTCCTCTTGAAGAGGTTCTCGGGAAGGTTCACTCAAAAGGGTTTGTAAGAAGCCTTATACTTCTATCAATTGGTTATCCCTCGGCTTGAGTTTGCATTTGACCCATGACTGTACCACCTTTTTGAAATATTTTAGGGAGTTTTCAAGTTGTGTAATCATACTCAAATCTAGATTAGGATCAAATAATTTCCATTTTGTGTTTACCAAAATATTGAAATCCTCCTCCTCAATCCATGCCAAATTTAATTTTAAGGGTGTTGGGGATTGTTATAGCTCAAAATGACACATCTCTTCCTATGACCACTTTCTCATGATTTCGTCACATGTCGACACTTCCATGACGACACTTCATGAAAGTCACTGAAAGTCACTAAGAAACCACCTAACTTGGAGGATCCATATCTGGAGTTTTGTAACTTTGTTTGACCTCATCTTTGCACTGCTGGAAAGGTATTTGAGTCAACTAAAACTTTCTAGAAGACACCAACGTATGAAAATTCCTAGAAGTACCCTAAAAATGATATATATATTTTTTTTATGTATACACGATTTGCCTTAAGGAAACCCGCATATTGTACGCGACTTGTTATATATAATACTCACGTATTCCCTAAATACGTGACTATTTACATTGCAACTCGCGTATACATCCTGCATACGCGACTGTTGTCTCTGCAACCTGCTTATTTCTCCTGAAAATGTCAAAAAATACATTTCCGAAATTCGGGTAGTTTGGGTAGTTATGCAACTGACTCCTTCAGTTGTAACTACTTTGTCTTCAACCCTATCTCTTCATGTAGCATATAAATAGAGGTAGGGAGGTCCATGTGAACCTTTGCATTGTTATGTTGAAGGAATTGGGACTCTCTGTGCCCACACCTTTTCCCTAGAAGTTATCTCCTTGTGTTGCAGAGCTTGGAGGCTGAGTTCCTTGGAGAAGAGAAGCAGGATAACCAGATCAAGGTTTCATGAGGTGCCGAACTTGAAGAGAAGGTATATTTGTACTTCATTTCATGATTAATAAATATGTGATCTCCTTCTTATTACCAAATTATTGTTCAATGTGTGATTGAATCTTTGTTTATGATCATATGATGATGTTATTCAGATCATTATTTCATGTTTATTTGATTATCATTGTTTTATATGTGGTCATATTGGTTTGAGGAAGGTATGATTCGTTTTGCAGGTCTCTTGGAGCAAGAGGAGCGAGAGGAGAAAGAATAATATTGAAGGGATTCTTGGATCAACCTTCATTTGGCTAAGGTATGAACCATCCCAATCTCTGATCTTGTTTATATTTACTTGTAGAACCATTTGCATCCACCTTTCAACCCCAGTACGTTGATGGCCTCTTAAACCCTAGCCATAGGAAACTTTCGCTTACAACAGAATTGGCGACTCAACTAGGGAGAGCCTTGTCTATTTGGAGTTTCTCTATTTTTCTTTCAGCATTTTGTAAAGTTTCAGGTCCTTCTTGCCACTTAGGAACACCTTCTATTTCTGATAGAACACCTCCCCTGCCTTCCTAAGGCAGTTTTTCACCTTTTTGTGTTTTTTCCCACCCATACGCGAGTTGCTGACTGAACAGTCGCATGTCTGGTTTGTACATGTGACTTGTTATACTATCCACTCGCGTATACGTGACCTGTCAATAGTACAACCCGCATGTGCCCCTAAAACAATGTTTTTTACTCATTTTTTTGGTTTTTTTTGTTGTTGTGGGATGTTTGGTAGGTATTTTGGGGTCCTCTGCAGGTGCATGACTCCAGGGAGTTAGTGTCATCCATTTTGGTTGTTCTTTATCTATGTGGTAAACCTTTTTATAGCATTAGGGTTTTCTCTTTTCTCTTTCCCCCCACCCCCTTTGCTTGGCATGATTTTTGGCTTATGTTTCTGGTCAGCCTCTATTAGTGATCTTTGTTTGAGTGCAGAAGCTTGTTGGTGTTTGTTTCCTTCTTCTTTTGTTGGTTAACTTCACCATGCCAAAATAGTCAAATTGTATTTTATGCAAGCCTTCCTTCCAAGTAGGGTTTATACTGACTTTAGGGCATTCTAGAGTTTGTTTGGTGGTTGTATAGCAGAGTTCCTTTTGCTTTATTCTTTTTATCTACATACTTTTGTTTGTAGGGAGTTTTCTTTTTCATTTATAAAAGAAAAAAAAACATATAGTTTTTTAATATGCATGTAGATTAGGGTTTTGTTCTTAATACACTGCATATCATTATTTTTGAAAAAATAAAAAATAAATTGTTCTTTTGTGGCTTTCAAGTTTCTATTTGAAAAAGAAAGAGAATAGTTTTTGCTTTTTGCATTTCATTTTCTTTGTTCAGTCATTTTGTTTCAACTTTGAGTCAAAATACCACATAAGTTTCACACCATTTACCCTCTAACTAAAAACAGCCTATTAAAATGAACAATAAAAAATTATTAGTAAGTTTTATTTTTTAGGCTCCTACACCAACTAGCTGAGGCTAGACTTGTGGATTAGGGAGTTTCAACTCTCCACAAGTGTTTCAATTTAGACGTATTTGGCCAATCACTAGGTAAATCCTCTTCTATGTTGATTGTATCTAGGAAGCTCCTCTCAAACAGGAGCTAAGCACAAGGCCGCGTGGAGGCTTGGACTAAGGAGATAACCCTCTGATTCCTTGTCAAAGCATAGACCAAGGTTTTTTTGCATATGGGGATTTTGTCTTAGACAGGGTTTCAGGCTTTGCTACCCTGCCCATGCATATGAACCTGGCTTTCGACTGTCCCCCTAGACTGTCAATATAGTTAAGGTAGCCTTTAGTCTCTTTGACATCTAGGATTCATACACAGGTACACCGGAAGGCTATTTCTGGTTGACCTTGGACGAGATTGGAAGGTAGCCCCGGTAGAAGGTGTGGGAGGGAGGTGGGTGATTCCTTTGTTTGTGCCTAAGAACATCTATAGGGACACCATGTAACTGTCTATCAGCTTTATCCTGGAAAGCATATCTTATACATGTTTGTCTGTTTGGCTTTAGGAATTTTTAGTGAGTGCTGTGTGGTTTGTCTGTACTTAGTGTTCCTTTAGGCATGTGCTTTATACTTTTGGTTGTCTGTCAACCTCAGACTTTGTCTCCTAGTTTGAAACTATGGCTAACACCCCTTTGAACACCAACTAAGAGATCCCCATGCAGGGAACTCCTTGTACTATTCCTCTCACAAGGAATGTTGGTGTTCCTTTGATGGCCACCTTGAATCTACCTGGATTCACCCTAGGGATACCGATGTGGTTGTTTTCCACTCCAACTATCCTGAATGTTCCTCATGATTCTCAAGTAAGCTCCTTATATCAAGGGCATCAAAACACTGCTTCCCCTTCACCTGTAGTTGATTCTCCTACTCCTTCTACCTCATGCAGTGAAAGTACTAATTCTAGTAACCGACAGTGTAAAAGGAGTAAAAGAAGGAGGAATATGAAGAAGGCACATAAGAAAGGGGGCCCCTATTCAACCTCTGCAAGTCAAGTTGAACCTCACCACCCAACCTCTATAGTTCATGTTGGGCCACCTATCCAACCTCTGCTGGTCATGTTGGGTCTAAGCACTCAACCTCTGTAATTCAAGTTGATCTTCACCATCCAGCCTCTATTCATCATGCTGGTGGGATCCTTCCAACCTTTCCAGGTCACGTTGGATCCAATCACTCAGCCTTTGCAGTTCATGCTGAGGGCACACGTTCAACCTCTATATGTTAAGTTGAACCTCCCCATCAAACCTCTGCAAGTCATGTTGGATCCAACCACCTAGCCTCTGAAGTTCATGCTAGGGGCACACTCTCAACTGTTGCAAATCATGTTGATCCTAACCATTCAGGCTCTGTTTTTCATGCTGGTGGTGCCCATCCAACCTCTACAGGTCATGTTGAACCTAGTCTCTCAGCCTCTGTAGGTCATGTTGGGGGTAGTCTCTCAGCCTTTGTGGTTCATGTTGAAGACAATCTATCATCCACTGCGATTCATGTTGACACTGTTGAAAAGACTACCCGTTCAAAACACAAGCCCAAGTTTCCTTGTAAGCTTTGTGAGGGAGACCACCTTACTTATAAATTCCCTTCTATCGTGGAGGTGTGAAGAGTTTGGTTTCATGGTCCTCCCGGTTTTTAACATTCTAAATTTTTTCAACAACCAGCCTCTCTTAGTCAGGTTGGACCCAGTCACCCAGCCTCTAGTGGTCATGCTGGGGGAAAATGCTCAGCTTCTGTAGGTCATGCTGATAGAAAATATTCAACCACTGCTATTCATGTTGACACCGTTGAGAAAACTAGTCGTTCGAATTGCAATCTTAAGTTCCCTTGTAAGCTATGTGAGGGAGATCATCTTACTCACCAGTGCCCTGCTATCGTAGAGGTGTGAAGAGTGTGGTCTGAGACTCAAGAATTTCCTTCTCCAGAACAACCTATGGTTTCTCAACAACCTACTCAACCTTTGGTTGATCAAGTGGTCGAACCAATCTCAGCTTTAGTCGATCCCACTCTTCTTTCGGAGAGTGATCCTGATGTGATTGAACCAATGTCATCTTTGGTGAATCCCACTCTCCCTTCAGAGAGTGTATTTCATGAAGCAGTTGAATCGGTTCTATTGTCAATCAATCCCACTCTTCCTTTGGAGAGTGAAGTGTCTACTAGCCACATTTTCTTCACTGCCAGTTCAGAACTTACTGAACAAGGGGGCACTGAACTCGCTTCGGATCAACCCCCACCAAGCTCTCAGATTGCTTCCTTTTATTGGGATAGCCTAGTTGACCCGCGCCTTCCTTATGATACACCTTTCCAGATAAAGGTCAAAGTTGAACCATACATTATTGCTCATTGTATTGTTGATGAAGGAGCCTCAGTTAGTATCTTGTCTGCTCGTGCTTGGCGAGGCATGGGATCTCCCAGCCTTGTGTCGACTGCTAGTCAATTATTGGCGTTTGATAGAAGAACTTGTATAGCCTTGGGAATTCTTGCTCAAACACATGTTACTTTGGGTGGGAAGACCATCTTAGTTGACTTCATGGTGATAGAATACCCCTTGGACTTCAATATGCTCCTCGGACATGATTATGTCTATGCCATGCAAGCTGTGGTGTCAACATTCTTTCGTGTGATGTACTTTAATCATGGCGAAGAAATTGTTACTATCGATCAGTTGGATTTTCTTGATCCCTCTCTTGAGCCAACTAGAGACCAGGTTTTTCCTTTATTGATTCCCAGTGTTTCTATAGACACTACCCCGCCACATGTGATCTATGTGGCCTCATGTCCTTTGCATTCAATTGCTACTGGGAAGCAGCCTGTGTTTTCATGCTTACCTTCTCAAGACTTGGTCCCAACAGTTGACCAGGTGAGTCATCCTATACAGACCATGGAGCCTACTCTCCACTATGTCAATCCATTTGAAAGTGTATATATGTGTCCTATCTCGGATGATCTCCTTCCTTCGAATGAAGTCTTCCTAGAGTCTTTGATACAGTCTAACCTTCTTATGGATGTCAGTTCAATTGTGACTAAGTCTAACTTTGATTTGCCTAGTAAGCCTGACCTTTCTTCTTATATTCGTCTTGTTGATTTTTTTTACTCTTCCTTTGAACAGCAAGTCAGGGATCCTGATGAGTTTGATTTTTCTTATGGATTTTTCTTATGAATTTTTCAACTCCTTTGATACTGAGTGTGTTCTTGCAGACTCTATCTCCCTTGTTGATTTTTTCTCTCCTTCTGAGGTTGATCTTACTCATTATAAACCTTCGAGCCTTGGCGCTATAGAATCTTCTTCAGTCGATTCCGCCTTGACTTCACCTTTTGTATAATATAGCAAAGTCACTTGTGTTTTTGCCAAAGTGACCTGCATCATAACTTTTCTTTTGAATATGATCTTGATGTTGTTGTTTCTTCGAGACAGGATTCGTAGTTGGATTCACAACTGTTTACTGGCCTCGCCTTGTTGTTCAATATGTAACTGCATTTGCATGTACCCTGCTCGCGCTTATGAGCCTGATGTCAGCTTCCACGCTTTTCGCTCATTGTATAAGCCCTCATCTTTGTTCTCATTGTTGCTAAGCCTTGTATCATTTTGCCTTTGCAATTTAACACCCTTTACTTGGAGGATATGCTCCATGAGTGTACCTATATTTCCCTCTTTCCTTGCATTATGCATAGGTTTTTTCCTTGCGCTTGGAACTAGTTTCACCTGCCTATGACACTCGTCTCCTCGCATTTAGAGCATTCTTTCTGCTCTCCTTCGAGCTCATTAAAAATAGTAAGGAGGCTGCAAGTTGAATTTTCCAGATTTTTTAAAACTTCACGGGAAAGATATTGAGTTTCTTTAGGCCCAGGTCTGACTCCTCAAAATAAACTTGACTGCCGAGTAAACTTGTCTGTTCAGGCTCGTTAAGAATATGTGAATGGGAATCCACATTGGTGGTAGGTTATCAATTTCTCGGACCATGTGGAATAGTATGAGAAAGGATCGCTCTCTTTTCTATGGAATCAGGAAGAGTATTCTCAGGTATAGGTTTATCACTTTTCCGAGCCTAAGGGACTAAATTTTCAGAAAAGGAGCGCCCGGTATGAGCTTAGTTTTCTCTTTTTTGTGCTCTGGACCTAAACATGAAAAAGATTCAGAGTGTACTTTATGTCTTTGTCATGCTCATTAAACCCTAAAGAACAAAGCATCGAGTTTATTGTTGTAAGCCCCATTTCTCATAATCAAATGTATCTTTCTGAGTGATCTTGCCTTCCTTCACACTCGTTAAACTCAGGCTATATGCTGCTTTTGAAGGAGCGTTGGGTAGGTCGTAATTTAACCTTTTTTCGGACCTTCTTGACTAAGTACAAAAAAGGTGTGCCTTACTTCTTCAGAAGCTAAGAGAGTTCTTCTATGGTTTGTTTTATACTTTTCCGGCCTTAGGAGACTAAATTTGACGAAAAAGCACCCCCCTGGAGTCTTCTTTGGAGTTTTTCAACTCTCTAAACTATGAAAACACCATCAAGCATGTACTAGTTCAGGCTCATAAAATCCATGAATCAATGCTTTATCAAGCATTCTTCTGTCTCTTCTTCGAGCTTGCCAAAAATTAAGAAGGTCCCAAGTTTCCTTTCTTGGACTCATTAAACCTTTACGAGAAAGAGGGGAAGGGAATTTCATTCACATGTATTTTACATCATGGTAGCAAGTCTTGTTTCCTTGAACAAAGCACCAGTTTTTTAGTCTATCAACAGTTGGGTCCTATTTTTTTATCTTATCTCGATTCAAAGTTTCTTACTCCTCCAATTGGTCTCTTTTCCAATTGGGGAATCTGTCAATGTCTCCTACATTGCAAATTTGTGTCGTTGGTCCCTTTTCTATCAAAATATGCCTAAGTCACTTTTGTGTCGTGCTCACTGTTCAAGGATTAAACCTTTGTCGGCCATTCTGCAGTTGCCTTGACCTTTTGTGTCGGCCCTTCCCTGGTATCATTTCATTACGTCATGTCTTCGGCGGTCCTTGTCATGAAATTTTGTACCAATCCCATATCCAATTAGTCTTTGACTTACCTCATGTTGGATGATGAAGGATGCCTTAATGCCTTCCTTCCAATGGATCTCTTCCTATATACTGCAACACATCTTGCTCTAGGAATGAGATTTAGAGTTTTATGACAGTACCATGGGGATTGCAGTCATCAGTGGCAATTTCCCTCGCTATTGGGTAGTGGGAATACCTTAATGTCTCCTACTCGATGGATTCTTCAAGTGTTCGACTTCAAGTCCTTCTATTCACACTTTTTAGAATGTACTAGGTACCTTGGGGACCATTTTCATTAATGGTGGTTTCCCTCATGTTTGTTAACGGTTCTCATTATTGATCGGTAATCAAATGGTTTCCTCCATGTTCAACTTCAACTCCTTTATTCGCATGGTTAGGATTCGTATGTTTTGGGTGGTTTGGATTGAAGACCTTGGGTCGACAGTAGCATCATCATTTTTTGCTATTGCCCAAGTTGCGCAAGACCTTGTCACACTTTGTATGACATTTTGCTGAGACATAGATCCACCTTGTATTTTTGTGGCTATGATCGATTGATGAGCATGGATCCACCTTGTTCATTTGTGGCCATGACTCCTTTAGATTTGACATGGCGCCTTTTTGCATATTGAGCGACCATGATAGTTTCATCAGTTATACATATGTTGGATCCTCCTGTGTATTTATGGCGATGATTTGTATATGGACTTGTATGTCCCAAAGATCTATTTTGTCTGACATTTATCTCTCTTCCAGGTACCTTTGTTTGAGCCTTTCAATCTTAGATTCTCTGCTCTCTCCATACTCAGTTGTTTCATTTATAATATATTTCAGCTATCGTATTCCCCTCTAACCTCATACATTAGGGGGCATCTGTTATAGCTCAAAATGACACATCTTTGCATGTGACCACTTTCCCATGATTTAGTCGCATGTCAACACTTCCATGATGACACTTCATGAAAGTCACTGAAAAAACACCTAACTTGGAGCATCCATATATGGAGTTTTGTAACTCTGTTTGATCTCATCTTTACACTGTTAAAAAGGTATCTAAGTCACCTAAAACTTTTCAGAAAACTCCAAAGTCTGACAATTCCTAGAAGTACCCTAAAAATGAGATTTTTTTATGTATACACGAGTTTCCTTAAGGAAACTCGTGTATTGTACGCAACTTGTTATATATAATACTCATGTATGCCCTAAATACATGACTATTTACATTTCAACTTGCGTATACCTCCTACATACGCAACTGTTATCTCTGCAACCCGTGTATTTCTCCTGAAAATGTCAAAAAAATACGTTTTTTCAAAATTCAGGCAATTTGGGTAGTTATGAAACTGACTCCTTCAGTTGTAACTACTTAGTCTTCAACCCTATCTCTTCATGCAACATATAAATAGAGGTAGGGAGGTCCATGAGAAGGGAATTGAACCTTTGCATTGTTATGCTGGAGGAATTAGGACTCTTTGTGCCCACACCTTTGCCCTAGAAGCCATCTCCTTGTGTTGCAAAGCTTGGAGGCTAAGTTCCTTGGAGAAGAGAAGCAGCAGAACTAGATCAAGGCTTTGTGAGGTGTCGAACTTGAAGAGAAGGTATATTTGTACTTCATTTCATGATTAATAAATATGTGATGTCCTTCTTCTTCCCAAATTATTAGTCAATGTGTGATTGAATCTCTGTTTATGATCATATGACGATGTTATTCATATCATTATTTCAAGTTTATTTGATTATCATTGTTTTATATGTGGTCATATTGGTTTGAGGAATGTATGATTCATTTGTCAGGTCTCTTGAAGAAAGAGGAGCGAGAGGAGCAAGAAGAGGATGGAAGGGCTTCTTGGATCAACCTTCATTTGGATAAGGTATGAACCATCCCAATCTCTGATCTTGTTTATATTTACTTGCAGAACCATTTGCATCCACCTTTCAACCCCAGTACATTGATGGCCTCTTAAACCCTAGACATAGGAAACTTTCCTTTACAACAGGGATTTGACTGGCCCTTGAGTTAGATTGAGGAGAACAAGAAGGTGATCCCATCCAACACCTTGAGATACCCATGTGTTGCATAACAAAGATGAATTATATAGGACCTTCAAGATGTTCAAGCGATCAAGTCAGTTTGCAATGGCTGCATTGCCAATCTTATTGTTCCTCTAAGTTGGTTTTTAGAGTGGGGTGGCCAGATCAATTAAGTTTAGCAAGTCAATTTTGTGGAGAATATAATCAATGATTGGTCAGTTCTAGGGGAGGAGCCCCTGATCCATATTTATGTGAGAACGAAACGAAATAACATATACAAAATCATAAACAAATACATATTGCAAAGACAATAGAGATACAATAAACACATATTATATTAAATGGCGGAAATAGAATTGACTGTAATACAATAGTTAGAATGGTGGTAGCTATCTTTGAGAAGAGATGATACTGCTACACTCATCCATGCAAAGATGAATACAAAATGAAGCCAAAGGGGCCTATTTATAATAAGGATGAGGGCGAGAACCCCAAAAGTCCAAATAATAACCATAGAAGATGAACTGTCATAAAGTTTGCGGCCCAAAGGTGGTAAGTTGAACAATCAACTTCTCGGGGGCATAACTTTTGCATATGATCTCTGATTTGGGTGCTCAATAGCCTGTTGGAAAGGTCTATCCAAGATTTACAATTTTCAACTGTGTCCAAATGCATGCTAATGGAATTCATTTAGATACCTGAATCACCAAAAAAACATCGTTCAAGGCCTCAAAACGGCCCCAAAACTTTAGGACCCGAAAAAAACGATAGAAAAATAACTAGGAAACTGCCACAATGGACAATTGTTTGAGTCAATGGAATAGGTGGGTGGCCACCGATTTCCATCTAGATCAGCCCCACACTTCATTTCGGTGGAAATTGATGTTCATATCCCCTCCCTTAATGATATTAACTTCCTTAAGAGCAGGAGAATTGAAGAGACGCTTCTAAAAATCCATCTTTTGAGTATAAGGCCCATAGATGTTCAGGAGGGTAAAAGGTGATGAAGATAGAGAAACTAGAAGATTCGCCATCATAATCCCTTGGATGGAATAATTATTTAATAGTAAGAAATTATCAAAGTTCCAACCCATCAAAATTCCCCTACAAGTCCACGAGCATACATTCTGTAGAACTACCATCCTTTGAACGTGCCTTTTAATTTCTAGATAGATCCCTCTCTTGAACACATAGTTTCTTGTACAAGGATTATTTCCACCTTTTATTTTGTTGTTATATGATGAAGGGCTAACTGCTTACTGGGGCTAGCCAACCCCTTTATATTAAAGGTCACTATCTTCATGGGATTACCATGGACACGGGCATATGATCTCTAAGAGCCTCATGGAGGGTCAATAGGGTGCCCCTTTAAATTTACTCCTTTGCTTTGAAATGAGCATGCTTGAAAAAATACTTCCTACCTAGACCCGATTGCAGAATTACTAAAGTGATATCCATTACGAGGCCATGCGCTTACCTTGCCATCTTCACTTTAAGTTTTCCTTTGGAACATAAATCGTAGTGACATGTAGTTGGCTTATGGTCCAGATGGCCCTTCCTCCTCTCCTCTTATGACATAGGTTGTCTTGGATTGACATCTATATTTTGGAGTTCCATCTTTCAGCCCTTTTTTCCTCTATGTTCCCCAAATATAGGACTACCTCCCTTGATTCCTCTAATTCATGGATAAAAGAGATGCTAGAGAAGGAAAGGGAAAGAGAGTGGGACATACCTTTCTTTCCCATATACACGTGGGAATGGTTGATGTTCCTTCTATCAACTCGGTTCATTTCCTTATATAAATTTGGACATGTCTTCTTCAACAAATGCACCTTGCTACTCTTTGGTACCTTGTTTTCTTCGCCACCTTTATGTCTTATAGGATTTCCAGTTGCCAACCTAGGGGGTTGATAAGAAGCTTCCTTATCTTAGGGATATCTACGGTCCATGGTGGGGCTAGGGGAACACACGAGAAAATATTACTTGTAGCTCATGGATCCCCTAACTCGAGCATCTCCCAATGGAGGTGTTACCTTGATCGCATGAGCTTCCAACCCTCAAATTTTGCTAACTTCTTCGATATTGTGTCTTTCATTCACCTTAGTGGCTTCAAAATGGTTCGCTTGAAGGTGTTAAGAACCCGTGTCAACCCTCATTTTTATTTTGTTAGTATATTTTATCGAACGCATATGCTTTGTAAGTCGTCCCATCAATATGTTGTATTATCCCACATTCATGGGGAGTAAGTAATAGTTGTTAACTTGTCTAGTTATTATGTTGCATTATCTCACATTCATGGGGGGTAATAGTTGTTTAGATTAGACTTAGTATATAAGTATGTGTTGAGGCTAATGAAAGCATCGAAAATTTATTTTGTATTGAGCTTGCTTAAAGGAGGTTGCCCCTGTTAACATCTCTACCTAGCAGAGGGTCGAAAAGACCATGGTAAAGAAGAAATAATGGTTGCTTGAAAACTTTGGTTAAGTATAATGGTGTGAAAGTGTGATAAGGGGCACGTAAGTAATGAATTATCACGGGATCCAACGGTGTAAAGTGAGGAAATTGAGATCGACGGTTTATAATGTGTCCGCTTTATGAAGATGCGAGGAGGATAAGAACATACGGGGGTATTCAACGAAATATGAAGATCAACGGTCACAAATCTAGCCCAACAAAATCTACGATCAGCGTGAAGTCCTCTCCGTCAACTTGCACGTTCGATAAAACGGAGAAGCTCAGCGGAATGGGTACGTGTAGCTTCATCCGACGGCTAGAAAACAAAGGTAAAATGCATCGACGGTTGTTGACGGATCCGGAATGGGGAGTTGCGCGGTGGTTGGAGACAAAAAGCGGTAGCAGAATGGAAACCACGATACACGCGGCAGTTTGTGGTGCATTCCACGGGCAAAAGCGGTTTGGCGGAAACCACTAAAGGGGGCCTCCGGAGTGGGCTCCTATAAAAGTATAGTTGACTTGTTTGAAGAACTATTTTTTATTTCCGCTGGACGAATGAAAAGGACTGCTTGCTCGCCACCCTTTAACAGTCAAACTTGAAATATATGCAGCCACAATAACAGGTAAGTCCAGAATACCTGAAATTCATCCGCCGAATTACCGTTGTTGTCTGTATTATGGATAAAGGGAAAGATTTACAAGGGTTTAATCGTATTCTGGATGAGAGAGAAGAATACTTGTTTGACAGGGATAGAGGGGTATGTGATCCTTTCTTGTCTGTGGGAAGTGTATCAGTTAGCAAAGAGAGATTGTGGCAATACAATTCACAGGTTAATGACATTCTAAATGCTTGTAAATCGTTTTTGTATCATTTTGCTATTGAGCAGACCCTGCATTTTCTCGAGTTTTCCAAGTGGTGTGCAGTTAACTATTCTTCTTCTCAGAGATTTATTATAAGTCATTCTACGTCTAGGATACTGTGTAAAATTGATGCCAAGGTCATCCATGAAAACCAGAAGTTGCCCGACAATTACCCCGATAGTCGTGAGCCTATAAACGAATCCGTTTTAGCTGAAGTGTACAAAAATTATGAAACTGAGGTCCGTTGCAAATTCTTTTCTAGCATTTTGAACGAGCGTCAGTCACTAGAGGGTATTTTTCTGCCATATCATGTTCACTTTTTCAAAGATGAAGTTCAATTAGTTGTGTCCTTAATCTGTCAAGTCTTGGGTCTAGATGACGATTGTCATGTCAATGAAGTCATCTTGGGCTTCCTATTAAAAATGAGCTCGATGAGTCCTGAGTCTCAGTCAGTTCATGTCTTCAATTTAGACGAGTATCTAGCAGAAGCTATACATCTCCAATTGAGTGATTTTCCAAAGGTTAGGTTTTTTAAGTTTCAAACTTATTTGTTGAACATGTAGTATGTTCGAATGTCACCGAATTGCAGTTCTTAAGTACCATATTCTCTTCATATTTGCCCAAGCAAATCAACATGTTTGAATTTGCAAATTCTATCATGTCAGAAATATATAAGATGATGTTTAATGAAGTGTTACCCTGGGTATTAGAAGAAATGAAAAGCATGATGCAATCCTCATCTGAGGATAGGGTCGGAGATTGGTTTTTGTATAAGGATTTCACTGTTTTGAGAATATATGGTTTTACTGGAGAGCCTTATAGGCTGCCTGCTTTTCTTACTCCCAGATTTTTTGCATTGGAGTATATGAGACAGAGAGTGCATGCAGAAGAAGAACGCTTTGGGGCTTTTAAGAAATCTTCCAATATTAAGTTCCCTCTTAAAGTTGGCTCTTTTATTTTTAAAAATAAAGGTGCTCTGGTGTTCATAGAGAAATTGTTGGAAAGCATGGATTTTCAAAGGGAGCAAAGGGTAAATTATGACCCCTATCATATAATTTCCATGAGAAAACAAGCTAACAAAAACAAGCCATTTGACCGCCAAGTTGTTGAAGGTCTGAGTGAAGTAGCCAATTTGTTTCACTTTATGGAAATTCCAGGATCTGATGAAAATACGAACAGTAGACCGGTTGTAGTGTCTCAAATGATAGATGGTCCTAATATTTTGGTTAAAAGAAGTCTTTCTGAAGTGGAAAGTATGGAAATAGATGAGGATGATTCACATAAAAAGGCCAAATTATTTCAAGATGATAAAGTTTTGAGTGAAGTTATTTCAGATGATTTAAAAAGAGTTGCTTTGGTTCCTACAAAATCTGTACATGTGAGTCAGCTTTCTTTTGAAGGTGTAGATAATACAGAATCATGCCCAGTTTTCAAGTCAAAAGAAGAGCTCATGGCTAATTATATGGAAAAGCAAAAGCAATCCCTAGAAGAAACAAGGAATCTACTCCCGCGGGTGAGAAGTTTAAATAATCCAAAAACTTCCTTGATCTCTACCCAGGACGTAGAAAGAAATACTTTTAAATTGGCCATGGTAGGTGATAAGAAGATGTCAGAGATGGAAGTGAGATTAGACAATATTAGTGTACCAGATAAAATACAGTTACATAAGCAAACATGAGACATTATTTATTCAGATTTATTGCATGCTATGATGAGAGTTAATAAATTACAAGTTTTGCTAGACAAATTGGAAGTTCAGTTAAAACATGAGAAAGTTGAAAATAAAGCTAATTCCATTCAAATAAAAAAGCTACAAGCAGACATCATAAGCTCAGGAAGTGAAATAGGTAACACCCAGGCAATCAAAAGACTTCTAGAAGAAAAGGACAACGCCCTCCAGGTACTGAAGAAGAGATTGAAAATCCTGAGTACAGAACATGTCCAGTCATCAAAATTATTGTCATTACAAGAGGAGAAGGACAAGATTCATCAGGATATGATGGAGTATAAAGGAAAGACTATAAAATTACAAGAAGAAAAGGATAAGTGGCAAGCAGAATGGAACGAGTTAATAGCACAGATTGCGCTGCTGAAAAGGGATCAAAATGAAGAAAAAGAAATCATGGAGGAACTAATGAGCCAGACTCCCACTGATGAAGACTTAACTATTGTGAATATTGAAAAACCCTTAAATGATTTTTTTGCAGATGACTTACTAGTGCCCATGTCCCAAGTTAGCCTGAAAGATGAAGAGATAAGAGAATTGAAAGAAGAAAATGAAAAAATCAAATCTGAGCTAGCCAAATTGAATGAAAATAAGAATAAGATATTGCAAGATAAAAGTCAGCTACAGAAGAAATTTAATGAATTGAAAGAAAGGAACATAGGAAATGGTCCTCTCCAGGGAGCAAAGCACATAATTTGGGATACCTTATCCGTATAAATTACTAAGTTCAGGCAGTATTTGAACTTCATTGATGATCAAAGCATATTGATCAATCTGGCCAATCAAAGACTGAAGTTAGTAAATGAAACTATGGAGAGGAAACCCCTTGGCACAACTCAGAATGCATTAAATTTCTTAAATTCATTAACATACCAAAAATTACATGACATAGGAGTCAAAGACAGAGTGGCAATGGTACTGTGGGCAAAAAGGTTAATTCATAAACATCATCTAGTGAAGACAGTACAAGACAAAGATGATGAAATGATCTCACAGGTTAATGACTTCAAACAGGCTTTTAAAGAATTATTTGAAGATGTCCTACCTTCCTTTTGGGACGAGGAGGGACGAATGTTTTCTCAAGAGCATTATCACAGCCTGTTGGTATGAAGCCGTATGGATCATTCTAAATTTGACGATTTGGAAAAAGGGCTGATAGGGAAAGTCATCGTAGAAAATCTAACAGAAGATTTTGAGATATTACAGAAATTCCTGATCATCAGGGGAGGGTTGCCTAAAGTGTCTTATGAAGCCTACATGGAGCTGGAGGTGTCTATTCGGGAGATGATTGAATATGATATTCCAAGCGCGGAGCAATGGAGAGCCATAGAAAGATTTGGAAAAACGAAGTATATCCTTCATTCATGAAAACAGGTGTTGCGTGTTGAGAAGCTGCTTGGACGGGCCTTGTCACCGAGTTGATTTTAATTTAATAATCTGTTAGGATCGAAGCAAGTCGTTTATTCCTAGGAGTTAGGAATATAGTTACAAGACTTTGATTAAGCAGGTTATTCAGTTATAAATCTTCTTGGAAGAAGAAATTATTTTATGTATATAATTGCATTTACTTTATGTGATGGGGGTTGGAACCCATCCGGTTGATGAATGTTTTCTAAAGACATATATTTTTGAATAACAAAGCTGAATGCATGCGGTTACCAAAGATTCTTGTGTTGTTTACATTACAGTCTGTATTTCCTTTCCTTTGTGATCGTTTTTCCAGTGTTACACTCCATTTTGTTTTCTTCATATCTGAAACATAGTGCTAAATGGTTGGAATTCATATTATTTATGCTATGATCATTATTTTAGATATTCTCTGAATGTTTCTACTAAAGTTGATATAGAACTCATCTTTTGATGCTATGTATTGATGGACTGTTCATTATCTTTTCTGCCCCACCTGAAATTAAATGAACGAATGTGATTGAATGGTTATCTTGCCTTTGATAAAATCTCGCACATATGTCTTTGTGATATCTTTATGTATACGTGACTCCATTTACCAATGGTTATGTGTGTCGTTTCAACCATTTATGTAATCTTTGAGTGTTGATTTATATCTGGCCTTGTTAAATCTGTATTTGAGAGATCCCTCTCTGGAAAGAAAAGTCAGTTTCTTTCTAAAGTGGTTTTTTGCTGTTACCTTGGGATTCACCTTTACAACCTGGGTACATTCTGAGTGCTAACAACCCCCTCGAAGTGGCCCATGATCAATAAAATCTCTTTTATGCTCCAATATTTCTATTATATCATGCATTTTGATTGTTCATTGCAGGAGGTTCTCCACATCTGGTATCAGAGCACTTTCCTTGGCACAAGTGGGAAATTTTTTTTTCTTTAAAAAAAAAAAAAGAGGGCAAAATTGGGTGGCGACTTTCAAATCAATTTATGAAACTTTCTACATAGAATCAGAAGAAACAGATTGCATATCTGAATTCCTCTTTCAAAAATACGTAGTTTCAAAAAAAAAACATCTCTTTTGGAGTTCTAAAAGTGTAGATATCACTGATTTAAAATCAGCGATTTTTCAGAATTTCGGTGACAACCACAGAAATTGCAGAGCGAAAATCTTTTGACCAAGTGCCCAGATTTATATTTCGATTTCGTGGGTAGAAGCAGAGTGGTTGTTCCAGTTCTAGAAACAGGATATAATAATGATTCTAAGCAATATAGATCGGGTTATGCTCATTTTAAAAAAAATTGTCTCAAAACCCTAGCTCTAATTACGGGTTTTTGAGCATTGGGTGGAATTTATGCCACATTTTTTTCTGGCACTGTGGTTATTGCAGTAGTTCTTCTTCTTGCAGCGGTATTTTTCATTCGGATCAGGGAATAAACCCTATCCTCTTAACCGTGGGAAGTACTTGGGCATAGCCCTAAAACTCATTGTGAGGAGTACGACAAGAACCCCGAAGTAGCTGGCCATTGAGAGGACCTGCCAAGCGAAAAGGGCAACGACCCCCACTAGATTGACTAGATTCCCATCCGTGAGGAAAACCAAAGAGATGTCATTTTTGGCCAAGCGGTTAGCAATTTTACCTGCGCTGTGAAGTGAGGGATACTGCCCCAATACTCAAGCCTGAGACAGCCTTGGTGGGCGAGTGACTACCTTTGAACCATTAGGAAGCCAAATATACCTGGGGTCCATAACTATTTACAATTGATAACACGCAAAATTCCAAAATTGTCACAGATCATTTACTCCAATTCAAGTTGATAAAGCACAGCTTTCTAGCACCGCCGCATATCATTTCTTCAGACAAAAAAAAAAAATCTTCAGCCATATATTCCTTGATTTAGCTATGTTTCCCTTTAAAATTCACTGTAACCCATGTCATTCCATTCTACATATATCATTCATTGAGGACCCTATCCACGGTCCACTTCCCGAAGCCCGAAATTCCATCTCCTTCTTTCACCCCGCTTCTAAGATTCACATTTTTTGTTTCCTTGTCCCTCAGAAAGTGTCCACAACCTAGTTACCCACTCGCGTTTTTCCCAACTCAAAATTTTCCTTTTCTAAAACCCTCTCTGTTTTTGTTTTTCCACCAATTTCCGAAAAAAACAACAACAAGAAACAAACAAACTTGCTTATGGTTGTCCCCCACGTAGTAGCAAATAGACAAATGGCAGAATAACTTGTCACCCTCAAGACCAAACTCGAAGATCTGGATCAAATATTTCTCAACCTCCATCTTCAGTATTCAGCCATGAGCAACCGGTAACAGCCCAAGTCTTCTGCAGGCACTGCGTTCTCTGCTTCCAGCAACTTTTGTGGGCCGAAGATTGAACTCCCTCACTTCAATGGTGATGATCCAAGTGGATGGATACACAAGGCAGAATAATACTTTAATATGCATAACACTTTTTATGTCACCAAAGTCCCACTTGCATCATTTCATTTGGAATGTGAAGCCCTTCAATGGTTCTATTGGTACATCAAGGATCATGAAGAGCCCCAATGGACATATTTTTGCCAACTCCTTTTGCACCGATTTGGCCCTAGTGGTTTTGATGAATTCACAGGAGCACTCACCAAAATTCGCCAGACTGGCACTGTGAGAGAGTATTAGACAGAATTTGAGAACTTAGTCAAGCACACAGAAGGATTTTTTTATGCATTCTACAGGAGTTTCTTTATTAGTGGTCTTAAGGATACAATTCGATCTGACGTTACAATGTTCTGTCCCAACACAATGATGGAAATATTAGGGTTGGCTAAGTTGGCGGAGGACATGATTAGGGCTCAGAAACACCCCAAATCCACTTTTGTTCCATTAAAAAAATATGGTTCCCCAAAGACATCCAATCCCTCTGACTCCTAGAACCACTCCTATCAAGCATTTGTCTGAAGCCGAGCTGCGGGCACATAGGGAAAAAGGACTTTGTTATAATTGTGATGATAAATTCACCTGGGGACATCAATGTACTGAACACAAGCCCTATTTCTTGGATGTGGCTTCTCTGCCTACACTTGAAATTTGTGACGCTGGTCAGAATCTAGTAGACGATTAGGTCGACATTCCGTAGCTGCCTATTGACCCTCAGATTGCTAAACAAGTTGATTGTTTTTTCCATCCTTTCTCCAGCTTTAAAGTCATGGTTTCCAATGGGAGCACCTTACCTTGCAAAGGAAAGTGTCGCAGTGTGTGTATCTCTATTGGAGATTATAACTTGCACTCTAACATGTTTTCCATACCCCTAGGACATTGTTCTATGATTTTGGGCACTCAATGGTTACGCACACTTGGACCCATCTTATGGGATTTTGCTGAACTATGGATGCATTTTTTAGTCAATGGGAAAAAACACACATTCAATGGCTTACAATCAGGGTCTCTCGGCATCATCAGTTCACATTGCATGGAAACAATCCTTAAGAAGAATTCACATGGTGTCATCACTTAGCTCCACTTCATTCAGATGCAACCTTCGACAGTCTTAAATACTCCCTTGGATCTTTCATTCCGATGCACCCTTCAGATGCTTGATTTTTCCAAGCCCTTCACTCTTGAGAGTCGTGCTTGCTACAATGGACTTGATGTTGTCCTCTTTCAAGATGAACATCCCATGGCATTCACTGGTAAATCCCTTCCTAGAAAGAATTTATCCACTTCCACATATGAGAAGGACATGATGACTATTTTGCACGCAGTACAGAAGTGGTGGCCATACCTCTTCGGGAATCCTTGGTGCATCAAGACTAATCACCAGAGTCTGAAATATTTCCTGGAACAATGGGTCTCATCTCCAACACAATAGAAATGGGTTATCAAACTCAGGGGTTATGACTATGAGATCAATTACAAGAAGGTTAAGGACAATCTTATGGTGGTTACTCTTTCCCACACATTTGATGCCCCTGTCTCTCTTTCAGCTATTGCTATGCCTATTCCAACTTGGTTACACTCTGTTCAGCAAGGCTATGTCAATGACTCCTCATTATCTGAAATCATCCAACCATTGGCCAGCAACCCTTCTGTGGTACCGCATTTCTCTTGGGATGTCTCTTTTCTGAGATAAAGGGTCATCTAGTGCTTCCCCAGAGCACAAATATTAAACATGTAGTCTTTTATGAACTCCATGCTTCTCCATCGGCAGGGCACTCTAGGTTCATGAAAACATATGAGAGAGGACGATGTCACTTCTTTTGGAAGGGAATGAAATGAGAAATCCAATAGATGGTTTCCGATTGTGCTCCTTGTCAGTGCCACCAAGGTGAAACTACACTCCTTTTCGGATTGCTCGAACCTTTGCCCATCCCTACAAGGATTTGGACATATATTTCGATGGATTTCATTCAAGGGCTCCCTAAATATGGAGGGAAGACCATAGTCTTCATTGTGGTTAATCGGCTCTCCAAATATCATCATTTTTGTGCTCTCAGACCTCCATTTACCACCTCCTCAATCGCACAAATTTTCCTAGACAAGATATTCCTTCTTCATGGAATCCCTTCTTCCATTGTCTCAGACCACAACGCACCTTTCACAAGTCATTTTCTCCTTACTAACACCAAACTGAATATGAGTTTAGTTTATCACCCACCAATAGATGGTCCAAATGAAGTCATCAACAACTATTGGGAAACTTATCTTCGTTGCTTCCCCTCTGAAGAACAACATATGTGGGCAAAGTGGCTCCCTCTCGCTGAATGGTGGTACAATACTTCCTACCATACTCCATCTCAAATGCCTCCATATGAAGCAGTTTATGGTCACACGCCTCCAGTACTCCTTCCCTACCGCCCCAGCAGTTCACAAGTTCAAGCCGTTGACATGGTTCTTCGAAACTGACACCAGATTCTTCACCTTCTGCAGGAAAATCTTCACATGGCCAGAACCCGCATGAAACACCATGCTGACCAGCACCGTTCTGAGCGTACTTTTCAAGTCGGTGACATGGTTTTTCTTCGTCTGCAGCCTTACAAGCAATCCTCCTTGAGACTCAACGGGAATCAAATGCTCGCTCCAAATATCTCTAGTCCATATACAGTTCTTCAGAAGATTGGGTCTGTTGCTTATAAATTGGCACTTCCTCCTTCTTCTCGCATTTAGCAAGTGATTGGCACCAACATCAAAGCACAAATTGTTTTACCAGAATGAGATAATGAAGGATCCATCATTTCAGATCTGGCGGCCATCCTCAATAAGCGCACTTGTCAGCTTCGCTCTCGGTCCATCACAGAGGTGTTAATTCAGTGGCACAACATGCACCTAGAGGATGCTACATGGGAACCGCTCCTTCAGATTCAGCAACAGTTTCCACATCTAAAGCTTTGAGGACAAAGCTTTTTTTAAGAGGGAGGTGATGTTAAGAACCCGTGTCAACCCTCCTCTTTATTTTGTTAGTATATTTTATCGGACGCATATGCTTTGTAAATCGTCCCATCAGTATGTTGTATTATCCCACATTCTTGGGGAGTAAGTAATAGTTGTTAACTTGTCTAGTTATTATGTTGCATTATCCCACATTCATGGGGGGTAATCGTTGTTTAGATTAGACTTAGTATATACGTATGTGTTGAGGCTAATGAAAGCATCGAAGATTTATTTTGTATTGAGCTTGCTCAAAGGAGGTTTCCCCCTCGAAGTGGCCCGCGATCAATAAAATCTCTTTTATGCTCCAATATTTCTATTATATCGTGCATTTTTATTGTTAATTGCAGGAGGTTCTCCACATCAGGGTCTGTAAGGAAAATGAGTTTCCTTCCACTGTTGTATCGAAACTTTAAAGGTTTAGGGATTTCCTAGGGTCTCCCTCTACCATCCACATTGAGTTTTCCTCCATCTTTTGCCATATTTTTTGTCTAAATTTTTGTGTGCAAGGATTAAAGAGGTGACCCCATTGGTGGCATTGATTGCACCTAAATGGAATTTTGCAGTAATCCAATTGTTAATGATTTGAGAGGTCTCCAATGGTGAGCTTGATAGACTCTACCAATCTACTTTTAAGATATAGTAAAGTTAAAGTTTTTGCAATATAAAGAGAGGCACAATATTTGTAATAGGGTTCAATATGTAACATCTTTCATAAAGAGTTTCCAATTGCTACAAGAATTTCATTGGTCCAAAATTTTACAGAGAACCCCATAATATTGACCCAAATGAGTAGGTATTCAGTCAGATCATGACAAGGATTGAAACAAGGATGTCGTAGATTTAATGAGAGATAGTTCAAGCCCAATTTATGTTTAGAATGCAAACATCGTCTTCTTCTCTATGGAATTTAAACCCCAACCAACCCATTACCAACATAAAATATTAGGAGAGTAAGAGAGAAAGGGAACCCATTCAACCTCAATTCATCCTCTTAAGGTTGGCTCTACTAACATGAGACCATAAAATAGACCAAGAAGAGTGGTGACAAGTTAATCTATAATTTGTGAAACCTTGACATCTTCACCCACTGTCAGCATGACATGGTCATCCTTTTTCTTTATTACCTTCTTCTTCTTGCTCGATGTTGAGGCTAGGAGATCCTGCGGTATAGGGGGCTTGGTTGTTGGTTCGATGATTGGGGATGGGTATGGAGGGCTCCCTCCCCATTAGAACAAGTCATAGGAACTTATTGAACAGGATAAATTCCTAAAATCCTGGAGGGCCAACCACGTCCAATCTCATAAGGTTCGGGTTGTCGTCAAGGATGGAGGAATGGAGAGCAGAGGTATCTTCCTTCTAGGGGATTGCCTCTTAGAGCTATATCGATTAAGAGGGAAATTATAAGATGATTGAGGTGTTATCAAATGAATTTGGCAGAGAGTAAGAAACCTCGGGATCTGGGTTTGTACCTTGCCCATTATCAGAGATCAATCCATCACAAAAGAGATATGAGGAATATGGCACTATTGAAGATAATGATGGAAAATTTGAAGAGAGGATCATGTAATCTATCTGAGGAATGTGGTCATGGGATGATGGATCCAATTCAGTGAATGAAGAGGCTTGTAAGTGAGGGACTGTGCGACCTGACCGAGCTTGAAAACATGGTTAGAGAGGGAGTTAATATGTATATGTATTCCCTTCGGAGATAATTATCGAGACTTTATTAAGCATTGTTAAGAACCTTATACCTTGATATTTGAGAGCTTGTTGTTCCAGAAAATCATGTTGCAAGATGAAAGCATCCCTTGTGGATTCCTCCACCTCGTAGTTGACCATATTTGTCAAATCCATGCTAGAGTGAGACCTGTAGTTGAGTGGCTAGCCGAAATGCAAACTGTTGCTATGGTTTCCATCCCTTGAAACCTCAATCTATCGTTAATCCAATCAAGAATTCATATCAAATATTACATTTCACTTAACACATGATTGCTTTTCAATAGAGACTGCAGATGCAGACAACTATGGAAAAAAAAACATTAGCAAAAAAGAAGAAGTTGTCGCTAGACTGGTAATTCGTCCATCTAAAGACCAAAAAAATATAGGACAGTTATAACTAGGAGTGAAAAATACTAGATTACATAACATCAATGAGTACATAATACATCCTATTATATGACTAGACAACAAGGAAAAAGAAAGGAACCAACATGCCTATTTCAAGAAGTAGACAAAGTCTTCAAATGTAGAGACATTATCCATAATTTCTTCAATATGAATGATACTTTCAAAACCCCTTAAGACTACCTTAGACAATCCATCATCTTCAAAATCATGCTCCCTCTAAATATGTTCAATGGTATAATCACTGGAAGAGTCCAAAATATCAACAACTCTGGAACACCATTGATCCAATGATATAACCTGAAGATCATATTTCTTCTTCACCCAATTTATAATTGCTAAAGAATCACCAAGAATACCCACCATAGCAACAAATTTTAGTAATGACCACAAAGCAAGTAACTCGTCTTTAGTATTTGAGCCAAAGCCACAATTCATCTTCATCTTGAATTTGTGATCTTCATTAAGCAGAAGGATCATACCAACACCACAAGTGTTATTCTTAGAAGCCCCATTAAAAAAACCTATAGCATACTTGAAAATTGGAGGATTAGGAACCAATATGTACTTCTTCTTAATATTTGTTGAAGCATACTACCATGTACATACTTAAAATTCTCAAACTGCTAGCAAACACATTCATAGCTCTATTCTAAAAAATATAATATTTTTTAGCTTTCCAAATGTCCCAACATATGAAAATAGGTAAAGTTTTGTGAACAAAAAAAATATTGACACATGACTCTAGGTTTTTCTCCACATATATATTGACCTATCCCTATTGTAGCCTATGTTCAAAAGCAACAAATTGGCAAACATTCATATTGTATGGACAATGCACAAAAATATGTTCCACAAATTCACAGTCATTTTTACAAATTCCTAGTCATTTTTACATAAGGAACAAATATTTGGAGAAGACTAGCCTCTCCTTGTAATATTATCCCACGTCAAAATATAGTTTTCACAGACCAACCATATAAAACATTCAAGTTTTAATGCTATATGCCACTTCCAAATTTTAGGGTATTGCCAATTAGGAATAATGTTGCGGAAATTATTGATAAGGTCATCATATGTAGCTTTAGCAGTCACATCACCAGTAACATTGTTTTGAGTCCAAACCATAACATCCAAATAATTTTTTATTCTAACACTAGCGCTATTCAAAGTTGAGGTATACTCAGACCATTCATTAGCCCAAATATAGCCTAATCCCATATCCTCAATTGTCAACCAACAAGAGTCTGAATGACTCATCCAATGTGACCTCTTAATGTGGGCCAAAATGAAAAAACCGAATTCAACAAGGTAATCCATAATGAATGAATAAAGTACATAATTATTTCCAATCCCAATGATTGGATAAATTCCAATAAGTACTTCAGTTCCATTTCCAACATTCCATGAAAAATCCCTACTAATCCATGGAAAAGTTCAGACAAAGCCATTCCAAATATTTGAAACATTGTGTACCTGATTAACTGAACATCTAATCCATCCCACGATATTACCTTTAAGATATTTAGTTTTAAGAAATTCACACAATAATACGTAACCAAAAAATCCTCTCCAAAGGCTCTTCATATTAAGGGACCTACTAAACCAATGAATATTCTTAATATCCCAACCCCTAATATTTTTAGGTTTAGCAAGATGATCCCATCTTGCTAGATGAATTTTATCGCTAGCATTTGCACAATACTATGAAAAATAAATATAATCTCTCTTGTCATTTGAATAATTGTTTGTGGAACCTGAGCAAGATAAAACCAATAAACTGGTATACCCACCATAACAACTTTGACTAGAGTAATCCTTCTCCCTAGAGATTGATACCTATAGGTCTAGTTTCCAACCTTCTTAACCAACCATAACTAGTCCTTGACTCTATAAATGTCTGGATTTAAGAAGTACCCCAAGTACTTCATTCCATCATTTAACTCAGTCACACGACATGGGAGAAAGTCTGTAATATGTTCCATACTGACATTATCAATCTTATTCTTGATAAAAATAGATTTTGAAGAGTTAATCTCCATACCTGAAGCATAACAAAATAAGGAGATGATCTCCACAAAGACAAACCATTCATCTATAGTACCCACTCCAAACAATACAACATCACCCAGAAATAATAAGCGAGTAATATAAAGGGTAGAATATATTTTTATGCTATTTAATTTGCCTTCAAAATTTTCCACAGAGATCATCTTCTCAATCCTTCAATCACCAATAGAAATATAAGGGGAGAGAGTGGACAACCTTGCCTCAATTTCCTAGAGCTATTAAAAATATTGGTAGGATAACCATTTATGAGGACAACAAAACAAGCATAAGTAACACATTCCATTAGAGAGGAAGACCAATCTACAGAAGGATTAATCTTAAAAAGACCCAGTAAATCATATCATATGCCTTGACAAGGTCCATTTCCATAACTAAAGCATCCGATATTTTCATCTTAATAGGGTGAAGTCCTTCCTGAGTAACCCCCACAACATCTAATCTTTTCCTATTGGCCAAGAAACCAAATTGATATTTTGTCATAACATATACCAACTTTGGTTTCAATCAGTTTGAAATAATCTCGGTGATCACTTTGTAAATGATATTACACAAAGAAATAGGTCTAAAGTTAGCGAAATTCTTAGGTTTGGTGCACTTTGGAATCAAAGTTAAGAAGGTTGAGTTTAGTCACCTAAAACATAACGTTCCAACCATGACTGCTCCACCATATCCAGTAAATCCATACCCGTGATATCAAACAAAGTTATGAAAATCTTAATAGGCCAACCATTTCGCCCAAGGTTCTTATCCTTTGCAAAATGTTTTAACACGTCTTCAATTTCCAATAGTGCGATAGGATCCCCAATCTTGAGTCCTTCTTCAATAGAGAAGAAAGAGGGATAATGGTCGATATCCTTATGCTTAACATCGATGTTATTAACATCTAGATCTTTAAAGTGAAGAGAGAAATGTTCATATGCATATTTTTCAAGATCCTTTTGAGAGATTATTATACCCCCCTGACCATCCTCCAAATACCACATAGATTTCAAATTCCTTCTATAATTTGCAAACCAGTGGAAGAATTTTGTATTATTATCCCCTTGAGCTGTCGAGATATCTCTACTTTTAAGCCTCCAAGTCAATTCCTATTGTTTCAATAAGGAAGCTTTTGTATATTATATCTCTGCAATATCATGTTTTTCCTCCTCAGTGAAGATACCCGATGTATTATTATAAATAAATAAAAGTATCAATAAGTCCTTCAATATCAACTAACTCTTGACTAGATTTATGTTTTTGATCCTTTACCCAATTAATCACCTTTCTCTTAAGTATTTGAAATCTAATATTCAACCTCTCCATAGCAGAGAGCTCTTCAAAAACAACAAAGGAATCCCAACATTCTCTATCCAAAAAACATAACTCCTCTCTATATAACCATATATGATTAACTTTAAAGGGAAAGTTACACTTTTTCTTCACCCCATCTAGTTGAAGGAAAATTGGGGAGTGGTCAGAGATGTTTGTGTTAATGATTTAGGATCTGTATCTATCCAGAGAATAGGAGAGAGAATGAACCATTAAAAATATATCTAATGTTTTACTAATTCCATCAGAGCCACATCTTCGATTTCGCCAGGTAAGACCTAATTTTGTAGGGGAAACATCCATCAAATGAGCATTCTGAATAAGTTGATGGAAGTAGTTTGAAAGAGAGTCATTTCTAACATTGCAATCCCAAATTTCAGATGGAGATAATGTAAAGTTTAGGTCCCCCACTAAGATGAGATTAGGCACATTCATAAGTCTACTATAAACCACTGAATTCCAAAATATTTCTCTATCTTTATATGGACCATAACAGTTAACAATAGAAAAATCATGATATATCCCTTAATTTTGCCTTCGAATATGATACTTGCACAAGTACCACATGGTTTAAATTCACAATTCCCTGGATTCCATGCAACTAATAGTCCACCTGAAATCCCACTAGAGTCCAATGTAGACATTTCCCATCTAGGGAGGATTTTAGAGAAAATCTCAACTACCATATCTTATATAATCATTATAGGTGATCTTTGTTCACATAAAAGTGATTATATTTAACATTATTTTAAACTGGAAGGATTATCATTTTTATTATAATATGGTTGCAACCACATCATACAACAAGTCAATGCAAAACATTATTTATAATGTTTGAGATAAGGTTTAAAAAAGACCCAAAAAATCAAAATGATTGTCTACTATTTGAATTGTTCTTACATTCCTTGCAATACAATCATAAAGACTATTAGTGTAATGCCTAATAAACTGAGCTAGTAACAAAACTACGTTGCAATGCATTTTAAAATCTAGAGTTAGAAGAAAACATGTCCATTGTGACCTTCATGTTTGATGTCCACCTGAAGGTTGTACTATGGGTTTACATTTCCATTTGCTATGTCTCCTTGTAGTTGTTGAACAATTCCCTCATCCTTAATTGAATCTCAAACATAACCAATAAATAACTTAGGAGGGGTGACAAGAGGATGCAAGTTCCTAGTAAGACACAAGACTAATTCATAAAACATAATGAAGTTTACTTCCAATTTCTCTATTTTCCTTCTTTGCCAAGCTACAAATTTTGATAAATTTTCATTTTTGGATATCTGAGATTCAATTTGAATGGTTATTCTACTATTACAATGAGACAATGCCATATGTAAATCCTCTACATGACATGTACTCCTCCTTTGAGCTCTACAAAGGTTTGAGATTTCATAGGGGACAAAATGACTATTATCCTTACAACCCTCCATCCTTATCCAAAACTTCAATTTGAATTTGATTGTACATGGTGAAAAAACTTATGGCTAATACTTGACCAAGACTTGGAGCCAGAGGAAACACTACCAATCAATTCCCAATCCAAAGATGATTCACATAGCCAAATTGAAGGAAAAGGCAGACCACAAGGCCAAGAGCAAAGATCAAAAGCACACTTTGCCTGGAATTTTGAGTTAAAGCTAAACCATAGAGCCCGACCAAACCACTAAACCAAAGGGATTGGGGTTGCATTGCTTTTGAATTCAACTTCATCGACATTCCCATGACAGTGGCATAGGCCTACAACTAGAATGAAAACAAAAATGAAATCCCATCTTTGCCACTCCAATCCATCCCTTAAAGTTTATTACAATGCCCTTCATACATGCGAGATTGAGGAGGAAATATTATTATTTAGGACGACTTTATTACTCATCCTATCACCTTAATATTTATGTGCCACTTGTCCTCAAGCTAGTTATCATAGTTACACAATAGATTATTAATCTAAACTTCATGGGAGGCAAGAGACATATGGAAACCCCATTTATACTCAAGATTCAAATTCTAGTGAAACGATTTTATTTTCTTCAAGATCAATAGGGCTGTTAAAGGTCCTTAGAACTTGATTCAATGGATTCAAAACAATATAAAAGATACATTTTAAACTGGAATCTATCAAGCACCAAGAGGGATCCAATTTCTTGAGGTGCAATTTTTTACCATTTGGATCCCTCTCGGTACTTGATAGATCTGGGTTTAAAATGGATCTATGCTAGTTCATTTTTTATTTTTATTTATTTAAGTCGATATGTAATTTATATTTTTCATTTTTTAAAATATTTTTTATTTATGTCGGCTATCATAACGTGAGTAACGTGACAGGATCTCCCCCATACTGGGTTGGAAAGAACCTCGCTTCTCTCAGTGCAATTAATCTTGATACCTACAAATTCATTTATATGATTAATCTTGATAAATGCGATTCCATTTAGTTTCACAATTGTTAGGTATGATCGAGGAGTTCCATATTATAATAATAATTCATTTAGTTTCATTTAGGCTTAAAGTGAAGAGAGAAATGTTCATATGCATATTTTTCAAGATCCTTTTGAGAGATTATTATACCCCCTTGACTATCCTCCAAATCCCATAAAGAATTCAAATTCCTTCTATAATTTGCAAACCGATGGAAGAATTTTGTATTATTATCCCCTTGAGCTATCAAGATATCTCTACTTTTAAGCCTCCAAGTCAATTCCTATTGTTTCAATAGGGAAGTTTTTGTATATTCCATCTCTGCAATATCTTGTTTTTCCTCCTTAGTGAAGATACAAGATATATTATTATAAAAAAAAAAAGTATCAATAAGTCCTTCAATATCAACTAATTCTTGACTAGATTTATGTTTTTAGCCTTTACCCAATCAATCACCTTTCTCTTAAGTATTTGAAATTTAATACTCAACCTCTCCATAGCAGAGAGCTCTTCCAAAACCACAAAGGAAGCCCAACATTCTCTATCCACAAAACATAACTCCTCCCTATCTAACCATATATGATTAAATTTAAAGGGAAAGTTACACTTTTTCTTCACCCCATCTAGTTGAAGGAAAATTGGGGAGTGGTTAGAGATGTTTGTGTTAATGATTCAGGATCTGTATCTATCCAGAAAATAGGAGAGAGAATCAACCATTAAAAATGTATCTAATGTTTTACTAATTCCATCAGAGCCACATCTCTGATTTCACCAGGTAGGACCTAATTTTGTAGGGGCAACATTCATCAAATGAGCATTCTGAATAAGTTGGTGGAATTAGTCTGAAAGAGAGTCATTTCTAACATTACAACCCCAAATTTCAGATGGAGATAATGTAAATTTTAGGTCCCCCACTAAGATGAGATTAGGCACATTTAGAAGTCTACTATAAACCAGTGAATTCTAAAATATTTCTCTATCTTTATATGGGCCATAACAATTAACAATATAAAAATCTTGATCATATCCCTTAATTTTGCATTCCAATATGATACTTGCACAAGTACCACATGGTTTAAATTCACAATTCAGTGGATTCCATGCAACTAATAGTCCACCTGAAATCCCACTAGAGTCCAATGTAGACATTTCCCATCTAGGGAGGATTTTAGAGAAAATCTCAACTACTATATCTTATATATCATCATTATAGACAATCTACATAAAAATGATTATATTTAACATTATTTTAAACTAGAAGGATTATCATTTGTATTATAATATGGTTGCAACCACATCATACAACAAGTCAATCAAAACATTATTTATAATCTTTGAGATAAGGTTTCAAAAAGACCAAAAAAATCAAAATGATTGTCTACTGTTTGAGTTATTCTTACATTCCTTGCAATATAATCATAAATACTGTTAGCGTAATGCCTAATAAACTGAGCTAGTAACAAAACTACGTTGCAATGCATTGAAAAATCCAGAGTTAGAAGAAAACATGTCCACTGTGACCTTCATGTTTGATGTCCACCTGAAGGTTGTATTATGGGTTTGCATTTCCATTTGCTATGTCTCCTTACAGTTGTTGAACAATTCCCTCATCATTGATTGAATCTCAAACATAACCAATAAATAACTTAGGAGGGGTGACAAGAGGATGCAAGTTCTTAGTAAGACACAAGACTAATTCATAAAACATAATGAAGTTTACTTCCAATTTCTCTATTTTCCTTCTTTGCCAAGCTACAAATTTTGATAACTTTTCATTCTTGGATATCCGAGATTCAATTTGACTGACTATTCTACTATTACAATGAGAAAATGCCATATGTAAATCCTCTACATGACATGTACTCCTCCTTTGAGCTCTACAAAGATCTGAGATTTCATAGGGGACAAAATGTTTGTTATCCTTACTACCCTCCTTCCTTATCCAAAACTTGAATTTGAATTTGATTGTAAATGGTGAAAAATCTTATGGCTGACACTTGACCAAGACTTGGAGCCAAAGGAAATGCTACCAATAAATTCCCAATCCAAAGATGATTCACATAGCCAAATTGAAGCAAAAGGCAGACCACAAGGGCAAGAGCAGAGATCAAAAGCACACTTTGCCTGAAATTTCAAGTTAGAGCTAAACCAGAGCCCGACCAAACCAGTAAAGCAAAAGGATTGGGGTTGCATTGCCTTTGAATTCATCTTTGTCGACATTCCCATAACACTGGCATATGCCCACAACTAGAATGAAAACAAAAAATGAAATCCATTCTTCGCCACTCCAATCCATCCCTTAAAGTTTATTACAATTCCCTTCATGCATGTGAGGGATTTTGGAAGGCGGTGCAAGAGGGTTTCGTCAGGAGGATGATTAGGGTTTGAATTTTTCCCTATTGGTCGCAGGCATGGCCTACAGCCTGTGGCAGTCAGGCCAGCAGGCAGTTGATCTTGAACTGCGACCGGGGAAGAGGACACACGACTAACGATTTTGTGCAGTTCGAGGCAGGGTATATCTACCTTTGACAGGTTTCTATTTGGAGTGGTAAGTTTTTTTTCACTTTTACTGTGGTTTACTGTGTCTTGTAGCATTATGATGGAGGAGGACCTCGTGGACTACTCTCCTGACCCTCTCTAGAGGAGGGTGTTTTTAGGATTTCACCGTTGAGAGGTCTAGATGCTGAGGTGGAGGCCAATGGGAATTTTTGGCCGTAGGTTTTATCTGTGATCAATCCCTCACCGGTTGTGGGAGACGGTTTATCTCCACTGGAGTTTCTATTGTCCTCTCCTGGGCCTTTACAACTATCGGAGGAACTGTTTCTCTCGGAAGTTGGTGTGTTCGCATATGGATAGGAACAGGTCACTGGTGGGAGCACAGTGACAGGTGTTGTTTCCCAGGGTACTCAGGGGGTGTAGAATGAGGGTTTGTGGTGTGGTGGAGAAGGACCTAGTGGGGTCTTGAAGGATGCTGCTGAGGTAGTAGCGCACTGGGGTTTTGTGGGCAATGCTATTGGGGCGAGAGAACAAAGAGGATGCTTGAGTTCGGTGGCCAAGGACCTTTCTGATTCCAGTGGTGGGGTGGAGGGATGTGCGAGTTTGAAAGGATAGTGCAAGCACAGAAAAAAAATGGCCAAAGATGACTCTGATTGTTAACTACGCATTGGGAGAGGATATTAGATGGGAAATGATGGAAATGTTGGATAAATTCACCTTGGTTGGACGGTTCATGGGGAAATCGCTCTCTATCAAGACTGTGAACAAGTGGGTTGAAGAATGTTGGATGGGGGAGATGGGGGTTGTTCCAGAGGTGGAAGGATTGGCACGGGATTGGTACGCCTTCAATTTTTAGTTTGAAGAACATTTGTTGTGGGTACTAAATCATAACTGCTTTTTTGATCAAGTGTCGGTTCAGCTGAAGAAATGGCACCCTCTCTTCGACGCAAACCATGAAAGGGTGGATATTGTACCGACGTGGGTTAGGCTTTCGGCCTTCCATTGTCGTTCTGGACTGAGGAGCATTTTATGCACATTGGGAATCTGTTGGATTCTTTTCTGGAGGATGATTATTCTTTTAAGGTCACTAAACTGAAGAGGGTGGCCCGGATTCTCGTCAATATCAACATCAGGAATGGACTTCCTCGGGTTATGAAGATTACCTGGAAGGTGTACTCTCACAATCAGACACTAGGATATGAAAACATACCCTTTCATTGCAGAAGATGCCATGTGTATGGTCACACAGTGGTAGACTGTCCCTTAGCGGCACGTGTTAAGGATGGGCGTCGCAAGGAATGTAGCAGCTCGTTGTCAGGCCGTGAGGGGGAAAACACGGAACCCTCTTCTTCGCCACTTTCTCCTGTTGGTCAGGAAATCGCGTTTGTGGAAGGCAATGAGGCCGAAGTGGATCCACCAGGGAGGATGCAAGAAGCTGAGAGGGTCAGAATGGTTGGAGAACCCTTTCTGGTTTGTGAACCTGGTACTTCTTCTTATACTCTACCTTCGTACATTAATTTATTTGCAAAACATTTAAATGTTTCTGGCATTGATTGGGTGGAGGGGCTAAAGAAATTAACTCTGAATCCAATTGAGCTTTAGTCACCCAACTCTGTTGCTTTAGTTGAGGAACCTCCCCCTGAGCCCGTTCTGGAACCTATCCTTATAGATTCGGCCCACTCCCCTACTGAATCCACTGACTCGGGTTATTTCCTTTGCTCCTGCACAAAAGGTACTTCAGGAGGACTGGGTAAAAACCCTGTTGCTACTGGTAGGGGGAGGGGCAGAGTTTCACATTTGGCGAAGGCACAATCTCGTGCTAAGAAGGATTTAATGGAAGGAAAACAAATTTCAATTGATAGGGCACTTAGAGCAAAGAATTCCTGTAAGAAGGGTAGGAGATTAAAATTCTATCCTTTAACTGTCGAGGTCTTGTTAGTCTCCAAAAAAGATTAGCATTACAGTGGGTGGTAGAGGTAGACCACCCTGAGGTTATGTTACTCCAGGAAAACCCTGGGGGTAGGTGTAGAGGTAAAAGCAAAGCTTGAAAGTTGGTTTGGAGGTTGGTGTTTTGAGACTTTGGATGTTAGAGGATGCTCGGGTGGACTGGAAATAGGCTGGAACACAAGGAGTGTCAAGGTTTTGAATGTGTGGGGCATGGAATTGGTTCTGGGAATTACTCTTGGAGCCCTGGAACTTGTGGACACTTTTGATGTTATTAATATTTATGGCCCACACCTAAATAGAATTCCTTTCTGGGATACTATTTTTAACCATTCACTTTTGAAGGGAGATAAGTTGATTATTGGAGGAGATATAAACTTCTCCCTGGGATAGGCAGAAGTTTGGGGGCCTCATGCGAGATCAGACTTGCTGACTGATTATTTGACAAGGAATTTGGTGGAAAGAAACTGGCTGGATGTTGAGCCTAGCGTGCTCAAACCTACTTGGAAAAACAATAGATGCGGGGAGGGGAGGGTGGCGAAAAGACTAGATCGTTTTCTTGTTACAGAGAAGATTGTGGACAATCACCATTTTATTAGACAGTGGGTGAGGAAAGGGGGTCTCTCGGACCATTTTCCCATTTTCCTGGAATTCAAAAATGGACCAGTCAAACCACCAAGTCCTCTTAAATTTAATAAAACTTGGCTCAAAGATGAAAGCTTCATTGACTTGATCACCAATGGTTGGGTCCATTTTGCACCTGGGAATAAGAATTCTGCTGCATTTCGATTTGCAGAGAACTTCAAGAACTTGAAAGAAGTGATTAAGACTTGGGCGGTAGATAAGAGAAAGAGGGACGCTATAGAACTACAACTGGTGGAAGCAGAACTTTCTGTGATTTATGATCAGGATGGTGTTGGATTATTGAATCAGGTAGATAAAAATGTCCTGAAAAGACTAGAAGGCCAGAGGATCACTCTCCTGTTGGAAAGGGAGGAAACCTGGAGATTGAAAAGCAGAGCTACGTGGCTGGAGTGTGGGGATGACAACACAATTTTTTTTCATGCATATGCTAGAGGGAGAAAGGCTGCCAATACTGTGTGGAGTCTCAAAGATGAACATGGTCATGTGCATGACACTTTTGATGGCATGGCCTCTACGGGGGTGAAACATTTCAAGAGTCTGTATAAAGCCCCAACACATGCTACCCTGGCTAAAGTTATTCGTATAGCTCAGGTCTTCCCTAGGTTTGTGGAGGCGGAAGATAATCAAGCCCTGATGGATGAAGTGTTAGAGGAAGAACTTAAGTGTGTGCTACAGAGTTTTCAGAAGGACAAAAGTCTGTATTCGGATGGCTGGACGATTGAATTTTTTCTGGAACTCTATGATTTACTGGGTCAAGATCTCTTAAAAGTTGTAGAGGATACCAGAACCTCTGGGCGGATCCTGGCTAGCTTCAACTCCACCTTCATTGCCTTGATCCCTAAGGTGGACAATCCTACCTCCTTGAATGATTTCAGGCCTATCTCACTTTGTAACTTTATCTATAAGGTGGTTACAAAAGTGATCGCTAGCAGATTGAAAAGGGTTCTATCAGAACACATAACTGACGAACAGTTTGGTTTTTTGGAGGGGAGAATGATTCATGAGGCCATTGGGGTTTCTTAGGAGGGTTTACATAGCATGAAAACTAAAAATATTAAGGGTGCGGTCTTGAAAATTGATCTGGAAAATGCATATGACAAGATAAGATGGCTTTATATTCAATTGTTGCTAACACATTTAGGTTTTGATATTGCATTTATCATATGGGTGATGAACTGCATCACTGCTGTGTCCTTTTCAGTATTGATCAATGAGGATGCATCCCCCTTCTTTCATGCGGAGTGTGGGCTGAGACAAGGCTGTATGTTGTCTCCCCTCCTCTTTTTGTTAGTGGTAGAGGGCCTAAGTAGATCCATCAAGGATGCTAATCATACTGGATCCTTCTCTGGTATATAGCTTTCACAAAACTTGCAGCTTACCCATTTACTATTCGTGGATGATGTTTTGATTTTCTGCTCCAGATCAGTCAGGGATTTTAATACTCTGGATGATATCCTGAAGCTTTTCTCAAAAGCAACAGGCATGAGTATAAACTTTAGGAAATCTTCGGTAACCACACATCTGTTAAATGTGGTTGAGGAGCAGGAACTTTTGACTTTATTTCCTTTCAATATTGAAAGGTTGGATGAAGGGTTGAAATATCTGGTTTTTTTTCTAAAACCCAATGATTACAGGAAGCATGATTGTGTTTGGTTACTTGAGAAACTGGAGAAGCGTCCGAAGATGTGGAGCCACAAATGGTTATCTAGGGCTGGCAGACTAGTTCTGGTCAAAGCTATTTTGTAGGCCATTCCTGTCTATTGGATGTCTTTGGCATGGATTCCAAAAGGAATTTTGGAAAAGGCTCGCAGAATATGCTTTCGTTTCCTTTGGAGTGGTAAGCAGGAAGCACATGTGACCCCATGGGTAAGGTGGTAGAATATTGCTATCACAAAAGGACTAGGGGGGTGGGGACTCAAAAATATCTTCCTCTTTGCTAAATCACTGGTGGGCAAAGGGGGATGGAGAATTTTGAAGATGGAAAATTTGTGGTCTCATGTGATGATTCAAAAGTATATCAGTCTTGAATCGATTGAGGATTGGATTAGGCGCCCAGAAAAATCTCATGTTGGAGGTTCTATTTTTTGGAAAGCTGTTGTCAAATCATTTGATGTCATTGGAAATGGGCTGGCTTGGATGATTGGGAATGGAAGAAAACTCAGGGTTGGGGAAGACCCATGGAACAGGTGCTTAAAACAACATAAGCTTATGGATAATACTGTGTTGGCATTAAGACAGAATGGTATCTTTTTCCTCCACCAGCTAGAGGAACCAGTGCAGATGGTCAGGTGGGAACAATCATGGATTCAGGCTGGGGACCTGGGGCTTGATGAACCTGAAACTCAGGATCTGGAAAGGTATTTAGGGGAACTATCTCGGGATCAAATTATCCTTAGGGATAGGGAAGATGTCTTAATCTGGGATGTTGCACAGAATGGGAAGTATACACCAAAGGCAGGGTATATGAAATTAAGTGAACAGGAGGTGGATCGAGATGCAGTATCGTGGTGGAAGACTCTTTGGAAAATAAACTGCCCACCAAAAGCTAGGTTATTTATGTGGTGTGTCTTGGAGAACAAGGCTCCATGTTGGGATAACTTACCAAAGAGGAGTTTTCAAGGACTGGGATGGTGCTCATTATGTAAAGGTGCGGAGGAATCGGTTGTTCATCTTTTTCTGAGGTGCCCGTATGTCATTGCTGTGTGGAAAGAATGTTCTAATATTTATGGAGTATTGTGTAACTAGACTGACATAAACATTCTTCAGGCGTGGGAAATTTGGAGAAGAAATATCACTCAGGATTCAATGAAAGCACTTCCCCTTCTTGTTATATGGGGAGTGTGGATTTCCCGGAATAACTTGGTTTTCTCTGAGAAATGTTGTACTCCAGAGATCACGACCACTCTGGCCAGTGGTATCCTCGAGGCCTTTCCACAACATATCAGAGTGAAAAACCAGAGGGATATTTTAGAGGTGGATATTGACAAGACTGTTCCTTGGGCTTTCTTTGATGGAGCGGCACAAGAAAACAGATGTGGGGGTGGTGCTATCCTATTTCTTAGAGAGGGCCACTCCTTCAAAATCATGATGGGACTAGGAGAAGGCAACAATAATTATGCTGAACTATTCATCTTGAAACTTTTACTCATCTTTGCAGTAGAGAAAGGGTGTCGTTCTCTAAATTTTTTTGGTGATTCTATGAATGTGATCAACTGGATCAAGAAGACACAAGTTTGTAGAAATCTGAGATTGGATAATATTCTTTCTACTATTTCAGATATTTTAGATACCTTTGATTCACACTCTTGCATTCATGTTTTCAGGGAGAATAACCAGGAGGCGGACTTGGCCTCGAAGGAGGGTCTACTACTGATTTTGGGACAGTGGAAGATCTGTGAGCAGTTTGATGGCACTGTTCACAATTTTTACCATCGTTCGTTCATTGAGGGGGTGGCTCCTTAATGAGCTCGTTTTTTGGCACTACTATTACTTGCTGGTTTTTTTGCTATAGTTCTTGCAGTATTATGTGTCTATCTATAGACCACGACAGAAATATGTTATTTTCATATTATGTATGTCTTTTTTGCTCAGTTCTTGACTGGTTATGGCTGAACATTATATGAGATATTTTGTGACACACTAGGCCGGGATTGATCACACATCCTGCTTATGATGTATTTACTTTTTCTGGACCTACTAAGGTTTTTTATAGAATGCACATTGATGTGTATCTGGAAAATGTAATTTTGTTACTCGAAAGAAGAAATAAAATTATGCTTTTTTTCTCAGGAAAAAAAATGTGAGATTGGGGAGGAAATATTATGATTTAGGACGACTTTCTTACCCATCCTATCAGTGTAATGTTTATGTGCCACTTGTCCTCGAGCTAGTTATCATAGTTACACAATAGATTATTAATATAAACTTCATGGGAGATAAGAGACATATGGAAACCCCATTTATACTCAAGATTCAAATTCTAGTGAAATGATTTTATTTGCTTCAAGATCAATAGGGCTATTAAAGGTCCTTAGAACTTGATTCAACGGATTCAAAACTATATAAAAGATCCATTTTAATCTGGGATCTATCAAGCACCAAGAGGGATCCAATTTCTTGAGGTGCACATTTTTTTACCATTTGGATCCCTTTGGGTACTTATAGATCTGGGTTTAAAATGGATCTATGCTAGTTCATTTTTTTTATATTTTATTTAAGTCGATATATAATTTATATTTTTCATTTTTTATTTTTAATATTTTTTAATTTATGTCGGCTATCATAACGTGACTAACGTGACAGAATCTCCCTATTATGAGTTGGAAAGTACCTCGCTTCTCTCGCTTCTCTCGATACAATTAATCTTGATACCTAAAAATTCATTTGTATAAATTACTCATAATAAATAAGAATTCATTAGTTTCAAAACTATTGGAAAAGTTCCATATTATAATAATGTTTTTAATTAGTGATGTGAGAATTTTGATTCTCTAAAATAATGTTACACCTCAACTTGGTCATTGGTAGATTCTCTTTACCTTTTAGCAATTTTTTTGGTTTTCTTCGAGATAAAAAATGACCCTATTGATCACTTATTAAATTTAAAATATATATATTATATATAAAATATGAAAGTTGTACAACTATTGAAATTTAAAATATATATTAAAGATAAAATATGTTTTTAAAATACAGAAGAAAACAGATTAAAAAAGAAAAAACACCTCATGAAATGTGTGGTTACTCACAAAAAGGACCTTTTACATGTGATTGTGAATAGTATGCGAAAATGCCAAAACTCAGTCGTGAAAAACAGACCTATAAAACAACGACAATCTGCTCTACAAGAAACCAATTTAATATCAAATTTCATAAAATAAATAAATCACAATTACCATCATCGATTCAAATGGAGGCGGGAGGGAAAACATGGAGCATTGAATGATTTGTGCTTGCTTGAAATGAAAGACACTTGGACATTAATAAGTAAAAGCCTTAGTTAATCTGTCATAATCATAATTCACTTCCAATCCAAGCATACTCGAATACAATTCAGCTGCGGAGAAATACAGCAGACATTACATAATGGTCACCTCACCAACCCTTCAATTCTATGATCATGGATCGGATCCCGGATGGTTTTTCCACGCTTTCCTGTAAACATTGAGCCAGTGAGTTTAGTTTTCCCGGCTTTTGCATGTTAATTTTTGATTTCATTCATGGCGACGAAGAAGTTGCAGAAACCCATGTTCTCTGATACGAACTGTGGCTCCTTGTTGCAAGATCTAGAGGTACCCATCATGTCATTTTATTTTTGAGATTTCAGCCCTGATTGATTTTATTCTAGAAGTATATTGTAATTCTGATGTCGAGTGGTTATGTCATTTTGTATATTGAGATTTCAGCCATGATTGATTTTAATCTTTTGAAAGGTATTGTAATTCTGATGTCGAGGGGGTTGTGAATGCAGTTGATATGGGATGAAGTGGGTGCGAGTGATGGTGAAAGGGAGAAGATGTTGCTGCAATTAGAACAAGAATGCTTAGAAGTCTACAGAAGGAAGGTGGATCAGGCTAATCTCTCAAGGGATCGCTTGCATCAATTGCTTGCTGACTCAGAAGCTGAGCTAGAACATCTCCTCTCTGCTCTTGGTGAAAGATCTTTTGTAAGCCGGGTGAGTTCCGTGTTTTCATGAAGATGGATGTCTTGAATTTTGTTGTGGGTTTTCCCCTACGTTATATGATAAAGGGCATGGGAATGCTATGGATCTCAATTAAATCATGATCCAATAGCTGACAATGGGCTCCCAACACGAATAGTGCTAAACCATCTTCAGCAGTATTAGGATGCTAATTGAGCCGATCACATAGGTAATATGAGTTTCAATATTTGATTCGTTGGGCATTTGTTTGAACTCGAGATATCCATCCTCAGCTCTGCAACCTGGTGATGCATATCAGAGCCTGGTTTAGATGGGTTTATGTTAGTGTCCATACTCAATGCACCGAATGCACCATATATATACATTGTGCAATTACTCTATGACCTCCCCACCCACCCAGGCTGTAGAACTCACCTTGCTTTTCTCGCTGCAATAAGATATAAATAAGGTCTGGACCAAGTTGTCAAGATTTTGATATTCCAATTTTTGCATGGTCATTAATTTTTGGAGTAATTGTTTGTAATTTGTGTGAAAGGAAAATTCCTCTCTGGGACTTGAACTCTTGACCACTGGTTGGCAGTGGCCTCCCACTGATCTAAATGGGTTATGCTCTAAATCCCCAAAGGTGACAGCATCACAGGTTTATTATGGGGATATTTACTTTTTGCATATGGACATCTGGCGTATGCTGCCTTTGTGAGTGAAATGACCACGGAATTGAGATAAGGATAATTGGCTGGAAATCGCCTCCAGGTAACCATCGTCCACAACAACATAGCTATCAGCATCATCAATATTGGTTTCTTGATTGATCTCAGCACTCCTGGTCCAGTGGTAACAGATCTGATTTAGATCTGTTTAAATTTACCCTGATTCTAGATGGAGAGTGGAAATCTATGTTGCATGGGTGTGGCTAGGTGTGGGTATGGGTACTGGTACAATAAGAAAGAAAACTTTTTGAACGATGGGAATGTAGGTTTGTCAATTTTCCTTTATGGAGGAGATCATCATGATGCAGGTGCGACTGGCGTGGATACAATGTGGGGAAATAAAACTATCCATGCATCTATGATAGAATCCTATTATTTTCTGTCTCACTTCATCTATAGGTCTGGCAAGGATCTATTCATTTTGATTTTGAGTTGGTCAGACTCAGGGTTCAAGCGCATGCCCTGCAGAATGCAAGTCTGCACACACACAAATGAAATGTCTATGGTATTTGAAATTTTGATAACTGTCTGTCAATTGCCGTCCACTAAGCAGTAGGTTAAACTCTCTGTTGTCAGAATGGCTGTTCTTTGTAAGATTTCAATGAAGCATATTCTAATTTGGATGCTTTTTTGTTCATCGTCTGTTCAGCCAGAGAAGCAAACAGGTACGCTGAAGGAACAACTAGCTGCAATTGCACCATCTTTGGGGGATCTAAGGAAGAAAAAGGAAGAGAGGGTCAAGAAGTTTATGGACGTTCAAGTGCAGATTCAGAGTATCTGTGCAGAGATTGCAGGAAACTTGGATGTCAATGATTTATCTTCAACTCCAAAAGTGGATGAGCATGACCTATCGCTAAAGAAGCTTGACGAATTCCATGCTCAACTTCAAGAGCTCCATAGAGAAAAGGTGGATGAACTGGATTGAATTGAATTATTTTTGATTGCCGCCAAGAGTATACATTTCCATGGAATTTTATCATATATAAGTGCATATATAGACTGTTTATCTTCAGAGACTTTTTTACTATACCTTTTCAATTTTATTGGTATTAAAATCTTTTTTAAATGTTTAAATCCACCATCATTATAGCTGCAAAGTACCTTCTATTGTTATGAGCTCTCTCAAGTGGAATGAACAGCTAGCCATTTAATGCTTTCTGTATCTGATAGTAGAATTGCTAGAATTGGTAAATCCCACTATACGTTCAATCTTCTATATGTTATTTTAAATTCTCTAAGTTGTCTGTTTTATTATATTCTCTAATAAATGTTTGATTTTCTTGGCAGAATGATAGACTTCAGAAAGTTTTTGACTATGTCAACACTGTGCATGCTCTTTCGTCTGTCATGGGACTAGACTTCTCTAAGATCGTTTCTGAAGTTCATCCAAGCTTGGATGATTCTGCAGGCAATCAGTCAAAAAGCATAAGTAATGACACCCTTGTCAAGTTGGCCAAAACAGTTGAATCTCTAAAAGAAGAGAAGCAGCGGCGCTTGCAAAAGGTTTTGTTGATCTCAATTTATTTAAAAATAATAAAAAGAACGTCCTTATGGTTCTTTTGCTACCTCAAATCTCTTTGAAAGTGACTTATTGCGTTTCAATCTTGTGAGGCTTTGGGTTTTCTTTTGACATTTGTCCGGAAACAAGAAAATTTAATTTAAAATACAAACTGATTATAAAAATAGCTTCTAGTATAACTTGTAACAGTTTTTAAGAATTTGGATGTTGGCTTGTCCTTATCAACTAGTTGCTGAATCTTTGTCATGTACTTCCACCATTGTTACACTAAACCCTTTATTAGAAGAGTTGGTCCAAAAAGGTTTAACTGGTCTACGAAAATGAGTTATGCAATTTGACCTACTTGTAACAGTTTTTGAGTATTTGGATGTTGGATTGTCCTTATTAACTAGTTGCTGAATCTTTGTCATTTACTTCCGGCATTGTTACACTCAACCCTTTGTTAGAAGAGTTGGTCCTAAAAGGTTTAACTGGTTTACGAAAACGAGTTATGCAATCTGACCTATAGATTTGAAAAGAAACTAGAAATAAAAATGCATACGGATATTAGCTAGCATGTTGTCTGCTATCCAATGAGTTTGAAACCAACAAACTGCTAGTAAAAATTAAGGACCATATACCAAAGTCAACCATAGAAAATAAACAGAGAAATATGTTGGACTTCTTGCTTTGTTGAGAAAGCCTGAAACAGTGAAAACCCACCTTCAGAGCATGATATTCTGCTTGAAGGCGAGAGAAACTAGCCATGGTGAAATAACTGAGAGTCTTGTCTTCATGGTTTTTGTCTAATTTTCTGTGGTGCCTTGCCTTTAAAAGCAAGAAGTTTTGGTGGCCAGTTAGGCCTTATCCACCTGGATCATTTCCACGAAAACTGCTTTGACCTCTTTTATGGCCCTCTGAAACATTTGCAGTGCTCATCTGAACTTGTGGAATTGTGAAGTGGCTCCAATGAAGTTAGTCAGATGTCAAATGACAGTGTTATAGGTCAAAGCCAAAAGTTCCCAAGAACTTGCATTTGAATCCTAAATTTTGACTTCCTGCATCTCTGAAGTTGTTGAAAGTTCTCAAACCATGGTAAGCAGATTCTGTACTCAAAACAATAATCTTTGGATATGCTAATCTACAAACACATGCTGCTGGAAACACTAACAGAAAATGCACAGAAAACAAAACTCTTGAATTTGCATCATTGTTTTATGAAATCTGTAAAACAGTAGATTCTAATGCTATAGCTCATAACATAAACTTGCCAACAACCTCAGTGGAAGATCCTCTTGCTCCGTTGTAGACTAGGAGTAGGGTTACAAATACTGCATTCCATTTTTGACGTGTGCCTAGGATAGGATAGGAAACCCTAATCCTAAATCTGCCTAGTATAATGTGTCCCAGCATGCATTAGAAACTTCCTAGAGTGGAGTGCCCAATTGGAGAAGACTGATAGTATGTAAGCATGTGTCATCTTGTCTTGGGAAAAGTGCCCTATCTAAATCTGGAAGACTCCTCTCTCTCATGCGCTTTACCTGCCTAAAGTTAAATCATGCATGCATACTAGAAACAAACTGAACTAAAAGCTGGACTGAAGACCAACAAAAGCAACACTCTGATGATAGACTAATTCCATCTAAAACTGAAACTTATAAATCTGAACCGGACATAAACTGAAGGCATGCATGCACTCTCTTTTGTAACAATAGAGTTCCTTTCTCCTAGTCTTTTACAAGTCTTCCAAAGCTCACTCGTTCCCTAAAAAAACTACTGGAAGTATCCCTGTCCACTTGAAGAAACTCCCTAAGCAGAAATCAAAATCCCTCCAATATTACAGAAATCATAAGAGACCTTATTAAAAGATGAATTGGGCGTTGATAATCTGTCTGAATGGCTAGGAGATTGGTGAAAGGTCTGTGTTCATTCTCCTTGAGCAAATCTAAGATTGAGGACTTCCCACAATGGCTTGTTGTTCAACAAAGGTCTCATTTGAAAAAAGCCGTGAATGGCCAAGGTCAATAAAAGGGAAAAGACTAAATGGGAAAAAGTCACCAACGATCATGATTCACCCTTGCTTTGTCAATCTACGATTCAGATCTCGCCATAGGATTTTAGATAAAGGAAAAAGGTCGAATGGGAGAAAGTCGCTGACTAGTGAGATTTATCTTGCTTTATTTGATCAATGATCGAGGATGATCCGCAACATGGAAAGGACAAGGAAATCTTCAATGAAGGAGAAGCCATAGATGGCCATGGTGGTCTCAATTTGTAGATCCAGATAAGAAATAACCCACGACGTTTTACAGAGAAAAGGGGTCCCAACAAAAGGAAATTCGTGAATGGCTTGGATCATTTTTAGTTATATGATCTATGGTTGATGGTCAGTTGTGTGATTCTTCATTTTTTGTGTTGAAAGTTGTAGTGCGACCATATCTTGTCCCACCACCTATGAAAAATCCGCAAATGATCAAGATTCTCTTGCTCGTCAGCGCTATGATGAAGGATGACTCATTGGATCCTACGAAGGTAAGAGGTTTGGAAGATGAAAGCGCCACCAATGGCTCATATGGTTTCTAGTCCATAGATCAAAGGTCAATGCCTCACCTTGGAGAAAAAAACAACAAAGCAGAGGGATAATTGTATAGAGAGATGAATTGTCAATGGTTGAGATCAACTTTTCCCTCCCAGTCGATGTCTCTGGTTGGGTCTTATTTTTGTTTAGGGAGAAAGAAAAAGTCAATTAAAAAAAGCAGAGTGTGAATGTTGGTACGTCACCAAAAAATGAAAGCTAGGTTGCATTGAAATGGATACGGGGATGGATACGGATATGGGGAGGGAAACATATACAACAAATTTAAAAAATGACGGATATGATACGGCAAGGAAATACCAATTATATATATATATCAAAAAAACCACAAGTCATACACAAATTAGATTACCATTCATCAATTAGATTTAAAGGTAGTCATGTCATTTATAACAATTACAATTAGCAAACTCAAATATTGTCTTAAACAATATTCTTCTATCTCGAGTGCCATAGATAAGCCACCCCTTGTCAATATTCTTCTATCTCGAGTGCCATAGATAAGCCACCCCTTGTTAAGCATTTAAACAAGAGCATGTCAACTACTTCTAAACATCTATTTCAAACTCTAAAATTACTTGATGGATGAGCCCAAATGTTAGCATTTGAAAAAAAAATATGTCGATTGCACCTTTAGAAAAGTGTTGAAATTTGTGATTAAACACGATTTCTGATGTAAGCCAGTGACTCAACTATGTTGTATTTGGGTTGGTCCACTCATTGACCAGACAATCAACTAGGCAAGTGAGAGTCGATTAACTAACCTCTTGGCTCATAAAGGGCCTAAATTCATAGTATTGTCTATGATTTGCAACCGACTTGGATATTCAAAGTTGACATAATCAATCATGTTTTAAGGGGATTAATTAAGCACTCAATTATAAATAAGTGAGCTCATGTTTCAGTGCAACTTAGGTATGATGACATGCAATATTGCACTCTATGCCATAAAACTATCTCTAGACACCACTAAGTTCCCTTGGATATGTTGTTTACCTTTTATGGTTTATACTAATTAAAATGCTTGAAATAAGATTTAAATATCACATGCATATCACACACCATCATAATTTTCTCCACAACATAAGGATAGGGATATGAGAGTGTACTAGCAATGAAGTAAATAAGGCCATAGGTCAAGGGTTCATACTAATTCAAAAAGGAAAAGAAGAAAATTGAATCTTGTTGAAAGATTATTGAAAATATGTGTTGGTTTATGTAACCCTTTATAAATGTTGGTATGCTATTTTGTATGGCTAAAGTTGCCATTGTATCAATTTTGTTATGCAAGTTGTTTGATCACATATGCAAGTCATTGAGGTTAATTTGAAACAAGGCAATGAGGAATGGGCAAAAAACATGAAAAAAAAGGCAATAAAAAAGTCATTGTATTTCTACACTAGTTTGTGAAACTAACACTATAGTAGACAAGCATTTGATACAATAAAATGTCCATAGATCAATGGTTTTTTGAACCCATGGTAAGCCTCTATCATTTTTGGAAAAATACAATGAAACAAAAACCATGAGACATAAAATGTCAGATTACCATTCACCAATTTAGGATTAAGATTTTGCTCTTGATTTATAAGCTTTGAGGTTCAATTTAGGGTTAGGGTAAAAAAATCACTATTACTAGTAAAAAAATTGCCTTGTAGCAGCTAAAATGTTTCAGAAAACCAAGAAATAGCTGGAAACTGCTAAAAATGTTTCAAGAAACGACTTGGAAATGTTTTTGATTTTTGGATATCGCTTGGAAACGTTTTAGTGCCGTTTCCAATCTGTATACCCTTAGTTTTAGTGTCCGAAACAGGGAACGACGTATCCCCTCCTCTTCCTAGACGTTTATGGTAACTTAGAATGAAAATGCTATAGTTAATTAGGCAAAGGAAACTGCCAAAGCAATTCCATAAGATATGATACTATCTGTTTCCTCCTCATAAATCACATACATATTTTCAATGGAAAAGAGTCTTGCACAAAATCCCATGGTACACATTATATACTTGTTCATTAAATTAGAACATGCAGAATTGGCTATTATGACTCAAACAAATTGGTTGCATAGTTCTTTCCACATTTTAATTGGTGAAATTGTACTATATCCTCTAGAGAGTAAGATACAAAATGCCCAAATGGCTAAGGCATACAGATGCTTCATTAGGATTTTCTCTGATTGAAGTCATTACAAGCTTCAATAGAGTTTCCAAATATGCTCAATGAAGAGAAAAGAGTAGCCATTCAATTGAAAGAAAAGGAAAGAAAGAAAAAAGGCAATATTGATCAACAACATAGTTTACGATGCATAAAGCAGGCATGGATGCCATTGAATTAACCTTCACTTGAGACCTATGTCACAAGGTTCGAGTTCGGGGACCTTCAGGTTTGATTTGGGTTCGAAATTTTGGATAAGNGACATAGGTTCGTCTATATACATTTTTCAATAATATATATATATATATATATATATATATATATATATATTATGAATTATAACATAAAACATTTGAAAATAAATGATAAACAACAATAAACTTTAAAGATCAAAAGTGAGTTAATCATGATAAGATCTAATCATTAATGCTACTATAATTAAAAATAACAATGAAATTGCAAAAAAAAAGTAAAAACATAATATTCAAACTTCAAAACTTAAAAGATGTCTGCTCGTGGTTCGGGATGAATTGCTGAACCTTGAATGATGCTCCAAAACTTATCAGGCCCTGCAAAATTTGAAGTTTGAACGCCTCCAATCAACATTGAACAGTGTGTCAATAAAGATGCAGTGGGCCGGGCCGTGGCTAGCCTAACGATGTAGTGGGCCAAGCCGTGGCTAGCACGTCGGTTACAGCAACTTGAGCTCAGTGTCGACGACTCGAGCTTAGTCACCGTTTCGACAGTCGCAGGGTGCTTGCAAAGTTGCAAGCTCCAGCTTGGGAGGATTCATGGTCGTGAGTCACAGGAGTCGATGGTCGCCATGTCTATTTGTAGGTGAAATAACTATAATACGTCGAAAACGTGAAGAAAACCTTGCTCGAGAGATGAAAACCTGCATCCAAATTTTCTTTGGGGTTCAATTTTATTAGGTTCGGCGAACTTGATAGCCAAATTGGGTCACCTTTCAGGTTCAACATGAGGTTTGGCTATTAGGTTCGCCGAACCTAATCGCATTTTTGAAATTTTTTTAGGTTCGCCGAATTATGAAGCTGGAGGTTCAGGTTCGAGGAACCCTGTGACATAGCTTGAGACTCCTAGAAGAAGGCTTAGAGCCATCCTTACTATGTGTTACCGCTCAAAATAGCACCCTATTCTTAGGTCACCAATCACAGTGTAATGAATGGTAAGCACGGCAGGAACTAGTGCCCAATGTCACCACAACCTAGCCCTTGAACACTTTAGGTCAATTCCTAAGACCAAGGGGGAGTCCTTGATGTCGATGATAGATATCTGCAACTGCTTAAACAACACATAAACACCTCTCACAATAAACCTCAACAAAGATCAGTGTCGTATGGAATCAAAACAATGAAGCATAAACAACATTGAGAAAGGGGTAAGAGTTATAACGCTTAATTACGGATTCCAAGAAATATAACTTTAATATGCTACTGCTATTATAAGATTGTAGTAGTTAAAACACTTCAGAAAACTTGATAAAAAGGCAACAAACCTTCACCAAATTACCATATAAGGTGTTCCTTGAGGTACAAAGTAAAGGGGGATATGCAATAGGATGAAGAAGGGGGCTTAGATCAGATCTGGTATATGGTGGTCTCGCTTATAACGTTCCCCAACAAGTATCCAACTCCCCAGGGGTCAATATAGGCCCAAAAACTTGTTTTTTAGGCCTTCAAACTTGGCTGAAATGGTCAATATACCTGCTGTATCTGTAATAACAGATATGCAAAACAAAACTCTAGCAATAATAGGTCACCGAAAACCTCATAAACTGACCACATGAAAAATGTGCCATAAAAAATCTACCATGAAATCGACTAGGGCACACTTTTTCATCTGAACAAATGTTCCAAATTCTATGTATTTTTTGAGATATGAATTTTCTAATTTTTAGGGTTTTCTAAATATTATATTTTTTGGTATTTTTACAAGAAAAATACAAGAGAATTTTGATCATGTGAAGAGGAGGGTTTATGACCTTAATCCTTAACCTAGGGAACTTTAATATGCTATTGCTATTATAAAATTGTAGTAGTTAAAACACTTGAGAAAACTTGATAAAAGGCAACAAAGCTTCAACAAACTACCATATAACTGTTCCTTGAGGTATAGAGGAGAGGGGGCTTGAATGAGATTTGGTAGATGGTGGTCCCGCTTATAAAGCTTCCCAACAAGTATCCAACTCCCTAGGGGTCAATTTAGGCCCAAAAACTTGTTTTTAGTCCTTCAAACCTGCTGTATCTGCAATAACAAATTTGCAAAACAAACCCTAGCAAGCATAAATCATCGAAAACCTCATAAACTGACCACAAGAAAAGGGTGCCTTCAAAAATCTACCATGAAATCGACTAGGGCACACTTTTTCATTTGAATAGAAGTTCCAAATTCTACGTATTTTTCAAGATATGAATTTTCTAATTTTTAGGGTTTTCTCAATATTATATATTTTGGTAGTTTTACAAGAAATATACAAGAGAATTTTGATAATGTGAAGAGAAGGGGTTATGACCTTAATCCTCAACCCTAGGGAACTTTAATTTGCTAATGCTATTATAAGATTGTAGTAGTTAAAACACTTCAGAAAACTTGATAAAAAGGAAACAAAGCTTCAACAAATTACCATATAAGGTGTTCCTTGAAGTATAGAGGAAAGGGGGATATGCAATAGGATGAAGAAGATGGCTTAAATAAGATCTGGTAGATGGTGATCTCGCTTATAATGTTTCCCAACAAGTATCCAACTCCCTAGGGGTCAATCTAGGCCCACAAACTTGTTTTTTATGCCTTCAAACTTGGCTGAAATGATCAATATACCTGTTGTATCTACAATAACAGATTTGCAAAACAAAACCCTAGTAAGCATAGGTCACCGAAAACCTCATAAACTGACCATAGGAAAAGGGCGCCTTCAAAAATCTACCATGAAATCGACTAGGACACACTTTTTCATCTTAACAAAAGTTCCAAATTCTACGTATTTTTCGAGATATGAATTTTCTAATTTTTAGGGTTTTCTCAATATTATATATTTTTGGTATTTTTACAAGAAATATACAAGAGAATTTTGATAATGTGAAGAGAAGTGGTTATGACCTTAATCCTCAACCCTAGGGCAATTAGAGATCGAGGTCAACATCCCTACTTAATTTTGCTATTCAAGATTTACGAACTAGGGCAAAGGCTAGTAACTCAATACTAGGTCAAAGTAGCCAAACCCTAACTAGGGAAAACAATGAATCCTAAGGCCCACAATGGAGAGATCCTTCAAAAAGGAAGGTCTCCTTAAACAAGACTAACAAGATACCAATAAAACCCTAATTTACCTTGCTTAAGGTGCAAAAACAACATCAAACAAGAAAATGGAGAGATCTTACCAACATCAACCAAGGAAAGAGTAAGAGAGAGTTCTTAGGTCCTCCTTAGCCACAGGTTATTACAACTATTATTTATATCAATTTTGCAAAATAGCAAACCCTAGAAAATTTAGCATTCAACCTTCATCACACATAAAACTTGTCAAAGAGAGAGGTGCACATCACTCAAGTGCTCCAATATACGAAGATGTACATAATTAGAATTTAGAACCCTTGTCTTGTTTACAAATGAGTGTTAGGAGCCTTTATTTATATGAGGCTTCCTAGTCTTATCTAATTTTAGAGACTACCTTACTAAAAAGTAAAATGACTTAATTTTAGGGTTTGTCATTCACAAGTTGGGTACCAAACCACAAAAAAGACTAAAAATAATGACAAAATGATTTAGATGGCTTCATCCAAGTGAAGTGATGAGTCGAGGAAGGGCATTATGCCCCAACTAACCCTAACAATGTAGAAGATCTCTTAGTGCCCTCCCCTTTAGCAAGTTAAAGCTTTCTTGAAGAATATGACATCATGATGAAGTGTGCACATTTAGACTAAGAGGAGGGGTCATACACGAAAAGTAAGGTCCAAGTGGGCATAAATGAGGTGTGCTAAATTGGGTATGACAACCCTTACTTGCACAATCACCTTCTACATAACATAAATGTGAGTTTGGCTAGGAGCCCCTATGCCATGTGTCCTAACGTGTCCATCCTAAGAAGCATCGAACACCAACCTAGGGCCTAAATGAGCCAACATGACAAGGAATTTCGCTCATCAAGGGGAAGTTAGTGATGCCACTAAACCAACACTTCCTGGAATGAAAATCAAGAGGACCTACCATGACCAAACCATGGGTTTTGAGCCTAGCTAGACCGACACTTTTACAAAACAAGCCTAGACTTGACCTTTTACAATGGCAAAAGATCCCTTCACTCTGATATGTCTTGGTAAGCATGTTGCAGACGATCTGGGGTGTAACAACTGGCTTCAATTGCGGGACATGCGCTTCTCTCCGGAGTGCATGAGAATCTTTGAATCATTTGGGACCTGTAGACCTACACACACATCTAACAACAAATATGTAAAATACATGGAATGCAGACACTTTGTTTTACCTTGTTCAAATAAAAATGAAATGCAATAAACAACAAGTGCAATGCATGAGTAAAAGTAAGTGTTGAAATCAAATGAAATTACATCTACTATAGTACAAGGGATGTCTTGAAGACATTAGATATCACTTGAGTAAATTTATTTTCAATGCTTGCCCATTTACAGGAAATGGTAACTTATCTCCATTTAAATGACTTGAGAAGAAGGAGTTGGTACCTGCAACATCTTCAATTTGATAAGGACCCAACGAAAGACTTTCAATCTTACCATGCTTACCTAGTTGTTCTTTTTGTTTGTACCACAAAAGGACGAGATCACCTTTCTTGAAGCTTTGTTGGCGGGCCTTCTTGTCACTAACCTTTTGTCTTCTCTTGGTGCAACACCATATGATCAAATGATCTCCTTCTGTTCTCGCCAACTTGTATCAAATGGCTGATTCTACTTTGGACTGCATTGAGATTTGAGGTGTGTTGCTATAAGATTTTTTATGCAGGAATTTTCAGATGGATAGGCAAGGTCACCTCAAGCCCATATACCAACTCAAATGAACTTTTTTTGGTTGATTCTTTCCTTGTTATTCAGTCAGCCCATAAAGCATACTTCAACTTGTCCCAACTTTTCTTGTTGTCTTCGATATATTTTTTATAATAGTCATCACATTCTTATTGCTTGATTCAACAATACCAATCCCTTGCGGATAGCAGTTGGAAGAATGAGATAGGGAGACAAATTGCCTCGGAATTATCTGTAATAATGTTGGTCGGAACCCCAAATTGAGTGATAATTCTTTCTTCAAGAAAATCCATAACTACCTTTGCTGTAGCCTTCTTTGTAGGAATAGCTTCAACCCATATGATAAAGTAATTTGTAGCTGTTAAGATCCACTTATGCCTGTTGCTTGAGTTTTCTTTAAATTCACCAATGGCCCTATTATTGGAAGGGCGCTTCCACCATGGTTAGAGGAGCCAATTTTCGATTCACATTATCGAGCTTTTGTCTATGTAGTCGTATGCCTTCTTTTAATGGTATAGCATGCTCAATGATACTCATTGTAAACCTTCAATTCATCATAGGATGAAACAAAAACATCTCTGAATTCTCAGACCAACTTTTCCATTGCTCTTCTTTCTTCGGGGGAGAGCTCCTTACCAATCTTAATAGGGTTTTGAATCTTCAGGAGATCCAGTATGAATTTTAACAAAATCTACTGAATGGAGCTCCCTTTCTTTTTTTTGCATCTATCATCTCTATCAAAAATCTTTTCCATTGATATTCTTTCATTAGGACCATGGTTATAATCTGATTTATTTTAAGACCCTTCTCTCCAATCAATTTGGTGACTTGAGAATTCGGCCATGTTGTTCATAAACATGTGTATTTGTTTGTCATCATTAAAAAACCTGCCAATCTTCAAAGTTGTTTGGAACTGATGGCTTGTAAATTACTTGATTTTTTTTTAATTCTATAACTACTTTGCCGCGGCAAAGGGCTAAAGCAAAGAATGCCAGGGAATCAACTAGATGATTCCAATCTTTGGGAACCACTTACGAAGACAATGTACTGAAGTTTTATGTGGCCAATTGTACTCCATCCCTGTACCCTTTTAGTCTATGATTTTTACATGCGAACTTTTGATTAACTTGCATGACAATTAGATTGGAGTCGCCAATGATTTCTAAAAACTTGATACCAAATATTTAGCTATCCCAAGAGCAAGTAAGAGAGCTTCATACTTAGCCACATTATTAGTACCTTCAAATTCTAAGCGAAGAGAAAAGCAATGATAATTAGCATGTGGAGAACTCAGTAAAATACCTGCACCCATACTGGCCTAGATTTGGCCTCATTGAAGTGCATTGTCCAAAAGTTATCAGTACCTTCCCGGGGAGAAAGATCAATTGTGAAAACTGCGTATGATCCAATAAAACTTTCGAAGCAAAGAATTTTATTCTCAGGATCTTTCAGATCTTCTACGTGATATCTTCTCATTGGTTCTTTGTGTAGTAGCATGAATGTTCCCTTTGCTGTTGGAATGGCAACATATGACAAGTCCATCTGTATGTTCCACCTAAATCGACAACCCATTTTCTTGATAACATGACCTATGTTTCTACCACGTCAATGACACCTACATCCATCAATTGCTCAATATCAAGGTTCGATGTGAGATTGATTGAAACATCTTTGACCAACTTGCAAACTTTAACCTCTCGCGAATCCATGTCTCAAATATTGCGATATGGTCTTAACACTTTCAACCCCAACTTGTACATCATGGGAAAATGCATCACGCTCGTCAAGGCACCACAATCCAACATACAGTTGTGGAGAATAAGATCAATGATCAATAATGATATGAAGAAAGGCTAGTTTGTTGGATTCAAGTTGTTAATGAGATTCATATATTGCAAGATAATGGGCAAGTCTTCACTTTCTTTAACAACACAAGTACTTGGCACTGCATCTTGCAATCCTAATGATTTGATCACTTGACTTTCTCATCGATGGGAGTTTCACTAACTCAACCAACGAGATGGTAACCTTCAAGGTATTTACTTGTCCTGAAACATCAATGCTAAGATTCACACCAGTATCAAAACCAATTGACGGCTTATCTGAACTCCCCTGAGTTTGGGAAGGAACTTTATCTTTGGGATTTTCATGAGCCTTTGATTGGCTTGCTTGTAGAAGAACGATCTTCTTCTTTTGACAAGTTACGTCTTTAAACATGTTCTCATACATCTTCTTAATCTCTTCTTAGGCTTCCTTTTGTTGGTGTTGTAGTTACGTTAGGCATCCTCACACCAAGTCGGCCCAAAGAAAATAATAATAAAAGCAACATTATAATGCAAGAAGAGAAGTCGGCCTAGGCAAGGAAGAAAAGTCAGCCCCACCAGTTGAAAAGTTTAGCCTCAAGACAAGTATAAATAAAGTGACACCTCCCTCATTTGTTCACCAAGCAAGTTCGCTCAAGTCATCTAGAGAAGTCATCTAGAGAGAGAGAGAGAGAGAGAGAGAGAGAGAGGCCAAAATCAAGAAGATCATCTTTCTGGGTTTGCTATCTTCTTTGTTTTATCTATCACTCTTATCTTGATATATGCTCATGTACTTTGTGTTAGTTTTTCAACATTCTAGCTATCATTATGTTAGGATCTTTAATTGAGAGAACAACAAGTATAGCAATCAAGCATAAGAGACAATGAACACAATGTTTTTCCTTGGGGAAACCATAAATGGAGAAAACCCCGCAACTTCCTCAGAGATAGAATTAGCACAAAAGGTAAAACCCCAAAATAGTAAGATGCTCTCTCGACAGCAGTAACCTTCTTTTTGTCTAGCCCCAGTGTCTTCTCCTTCCTCAACTATGCGCTACACTTGAGTGTGTTTGTGATGTGTGCTAAATAGAGAGTCCAACTCTCTATTTATACTAATCCTGGCATGACTAAAAACCCTACTAGGGCCGACCTCTCTAGGAGAGACTATTAACCCTAGTGCCCTGGAATTGCGGGGACTTTAACCCTTAGACAATAGGAGGGTTACCCACAATGACTTGTTTACATTATAGATCTTCCCGATCGGAACATCGGGGCATGACATGACATAATAACATCCTGGAATAAACATCAGGTTACAATAGATAAGAAATACAAGCGAATACATTTCGAAGTTACAATTACATCAACACTCCCTCTTAACTAGGCAGGTATTCGCTCGACACAATTTTCATCATTGGTCTTCTTCTCTGGATCTTCTCGTCATCTGCGTCTCCAAGTCATCTGCGTCTCCAAGTCATCTTCGTCTTCAAGTCATCTTTATCTTCATGCCATCTTCATTTTTGGATCTGGATCATCACTCGATCTGAATCATCATCACTGGACATCATCACTGGATCTGGATCATCACTGGACATCATCACTGGATTTGGATCATCACTCGATTTGGATCATCATCATTGGTGGATCTGGATCATCACTGCTGGATTTGGATCATCACTCGATCTGGATCATCACTGCTGGATCTGGATCATCACTCGATCTGGATCTCTCGGAGTCATCATAACTGGATCTGGATCTTCTTTGGTCATCATCATATGTGCTATCTCATGATTCTTCTCGTCACAGGAAGTTCTACAGAGCCAGCCTTCTTTCATGCTGGTTGTAGGCCTAGCCATCATGTAGGTCTTCTTCAGCGCTTATATCTGACCTACTCGTCAGAATGGCCCGCCCAGCACTTACATCTGATCTACTCGTCAGAAAGGCACGCCCAGCACTCACATCTGATCATGTAGGAACCTACAATCACATCATAAAGGCCCAACACTCACATTCACCAGCATGATAGGACATCACTATCATCTGTGAAAAGGCTTCAGCACTTACATTTGACCTGGTAGGAACCAAATCCTACACCCTCGTCAGAAAGGCATGCACTCACATCTGACCTGGTAGGAACCAAATCCTACATCCTCGCCAGAATGGCCCCCAGTCCCAGACTGAGCTACCTGGTAACGGACCAGGTGCCTCCATTCTCCCGGAGAATGGCAGTTGCCCTTATATCTGACCTGGTAGGAACCAAATCCTACACCCTCGCCAGAATGGCTTGCACTCACATATGACCTGGTAGGAACCAAATCCTACACCCTTGCCAGAATGGCCCCCAGTCCCAGACTGAGCTACCTGGTAACAGACCAGGTGCCTCCACTCTCCTAGAGAGTGGCAGTTGCCCTTACATTTGACCTACTCGTCAGAATGGCCAGCACTCATATCTGATATGGGAGGAACCTAATCCTTTAGCCATGACAGAATGGATCAACCCTTACATCTGACCTGCTCGTCAGAATGGCTCTTAGTCCCAGACTGAGTGTTCCTGATAACTGACCAGGTACCTCCATTCCTAGAATGGCATTCAACACTCATATCTGACATGGAAGGAACCAAATCCTCTCACCATGACAGAATGGCTCAGCCCTTACATTTGACTTGCTCGTTAGAATGGCTTCCGGACTCGTCACTTCCCCTTGGAAGGGACGTCGATCTAGAGAACACCAAGCTTCTCCTTGAAGTACTCAAACTTCACTCTAGCCAATGGCTTTGTCAACACATCAACTATTTGATCGTCCGTCGCAACATACTGGAGCTTCATTGCTCCCCTCTGCACCATATCCTTGATATAGTGATACTTGATCTCGATATGCTTCGACTTGTCATGGAACACTGGATTCTCTGACAACTTCACACAACTCTGGTTGTCATAATTTATACAAGTAGCATCCAACTGGAGATCAAATAAATCAGACAGTAGCTTCCTCAGCCATACTGCCTCACAACTAGTTGAACAAGCTGTGACATACTCTGCTTCAGCTGTACTCAATGCCACACAGGATTGCTTCCTGCTAAACCAGGAGATCACACCTGATCCCATACTGAAGCAACACCCTGAAGTGCTCTTCCTATCAATGGCACTGCTTGCCCAATCTGAATTAACATAACCCTCCAGGTTAATCTTCTGATTCGCATCATACTTGAGCCCATAATCAGCTGTACCCCTCAGGTACCTTAGAATATGCTTTATAGCAATCAAGTGAACATTTCTCGGATCTGTCAAGAATTGGCTCAAGGTGTTCACAGCAAAGCAAATGTCTGGTCTCGTGTTCGTCAGGTACATCAAAAACCCAATCATTTGACGATACATTGTAGCATCAACCGACTCTGATGAAGCATTGCTCAATAGCTTCAGGTTCGATGCCATAGGTGTGGCCATGGCTTTGCAGTCCATCATCCCAAACCTCTTTAGGATCTCTACTGCATACTTCCCTTGTCCAAGGAAGATTCCATCTGCACTCTGCCACACCTCCATGCCTAGAAAATAATGCATCATACCCAAGTCCTTCATTTCGAACTCGGCAGCAAGCTTTCTTTTCGTATCAGCAATCAACCCATCCATACCTGTCACAAATAGATCATCTACATACAGTAGAAGCATCACTGGGTTGCCATCTTCAACCTTGTAGTAAATGTTGGAATCTGCTTTACTCTTGGTAAAGCCCAAACTAGATAGAAAGCTATCAATTCTGCTGTACCATGTCCTAGGTGCCTGTTTCAAACCGTACAGGGCTTTCTTCAATTGGCACACATGAGACTCCCTTTCATGTGTCTCAAAACAGAGT
>LPNX010487515.1:69656-127662 GCA_001517045.1 Pseudotsuga menziesii | reverse complement strand
TTCTTCGATCATAGCATCCTTCCATTCTTTCCGTTCTGCTGCTTCTTCATAACTGGAAGGTTCTTTATCAATGAAATCACATAGTAATGCTACATACCCGGAGTAGGATCTGGTCCTCTTTCTTTCTCTGTGATTTTCTTTTGGAGCCCCATATCTTTCCGCACCTTGGATAAGTTCTTGTACCCAAGTAGGTTTCCTCTTATGAGGATTCTTCTCTAGAGGTGGATCTAGAGGTCTTTGTGGTTCTTCAAATTCTCGATCTTCTTCTTGAGTTTCTTCGTTCATGGTTGTATCATGAATTCTGGGTGCTTCTGCTTCTTCAGGTTCTTCAGCAGGTCTCTTTCTGGATTTGTTGTAAGCTGTGTCTTCATCAAATGTCACATCCCTGTTGATGTCAATCTTCTTGTATCCTGGAAAATATATTCTGTAAGCCTTCGAGCTTTCAGAGTATCCCACAAATATACCCTTCTTTCCTGAAGGATCTAATTTTGTTCTCCTCTCTTTTGGAATGTGTATATACACAGGACAGCCGTTTATTCTGAGATGGCTGACTTTTGGTTTCTTGCCGGAGAAGACTTCTTCAAGAGTCTTGTTCTCGAGTACTCTATGTGGAGTACGGTTCTGTACATACACCGCTGTTCTGGCAGCTTCTGCCCAAAGATGCATAGGAAGGTCTTGATCACGGAGCATTGCTCTTGCAGCTTCCATGATAGTTCTATTCTTCCTCTCTGCAATCCCATTCTGTTGTGGATTATAAGGAGTGGACAACTCCCTCTTAATCCCTGATTCTTTGCATAGCTCTTTGAATTCATTTGAAGTGAATTCTCCGCCATTATCTGATCGAAAGGTCTTGATCTTCTTTTCAGTGTGGTTCTCTATCAAGGCTTTGAATTCCTTGAACTTGCTGAATACTTCGTCTTTGTTCTTCATGAAGTAAACCCATGTCTTCCTAGAAAAGTCATCAATAAAAGAAACATAATATGCATACCCGCTTAGTGAGTTTGATGACATAGGACCGCATACATCGGAGTGGATGATTTCCAAGATTCCTTTTGCTTTGCTTTCGCTGCTTGGAAATGTCTTCTTTGTATTCTTTCCTTTCGCACATCCTTTGTAGACCCCATCATGTTTTGCTTGGATTTCTGGAAGACCTTCAACAACTTTGCTTGCAAGTGGTAGTGCTCTGTAATGCACATGTGCAAGCTTTCTATGCCAAAGTTCACTTGGCTCTACTGTGTCATGGACCAAGGCTTGTTCTGGATGGCCCTTTAATTTGTACAATCCTCCTTCTTGTTCTCCAATCACCATCGCATCATCGATAGTCTTTCCTTTTGGCCACATGATGACTTGACCATCTATGAATGCAACTCGCATTCCTTTTGCATCTAATGCTGATATGGAGAGGAGGTTCTTCTTGAGTCTTCACACAAACAATACTTCCTTCATTGTCAGAGACTTTCCAGAGTCTAGCTTATAGGAAGATTCCCCACTACCTTTTATTGGATATTGGTAGTCATCTCCTAGCTTCACCTTGTGAGGTGATTCATGTTCTGACAGTCTCACAAAGGATTCCTTGAATCCTGTCATATGTTTGGAAGCCCCGCTATCTATGAGCTAATCATTGCTTCCATGAGTAATGTTTCCTGTGAGAGCGGAAATCAAAACATATTCATCCTCGCTTGAAGAATCTTCACTTTCATATCTGGTTCTTTTCTTGGATGGTTCATCAACCTCTGCGGCATGAGCATGATGTCTTCTTTTGTTGCTCCTTTTTGTTAGTTTTTGTTTCTTAGGACAATTTCTTGCATAATGTCCTGCTTCATCACATGTATAACATATGATCCTAGACAAATCTTTTCTAGTGTTATCTTTGTGAGAGTGCTTACCTCTGGAGTGATGATATCTTCTTTTGGTTGACTTGGAGTGTACCATGAGAGCTTGATCTTCACTTCCCATCTTTTCTTCTCGAGCTTCTTCTTGAGAGCACTCTTCCCATAGTCTGCTGAACTTGACTAACTTCTTTCTACCACAGATCCATTTCAAGGTAGTCATCACAATTTCTGCATTCTCCACTTCTTCATCTACAGCTTCTAGTTGTTCTTTGATCTGGGAGACCCTTGTGAAGTAAGACTGGATTGTTTCTGCATTTTGAATCTTCACATTCTTTAGTTGGTTTCTTAGAGTCATCTTCCGTTTATGTTCTTCCCTTCAAACAATTTGGTTAGGGCATCAAACATAGCTTTAGGTGTCTTGAGAGAGGACCCCTGTGGTATAAGGTGATCCTTGATAGAATCAACAATGATTCTCTTTGCCATAACCAACTTCTTCTTATGCAAGGCCTTAGCCTCATCTCCCTTTGGAACTGGAACCTCCTCATGGATGTAGGAGTCTAACTCATTCTCTTCCAGGACCAGGGAGATCCTATACTTCCAGGCTCGGAAGTTATCAGCTCCCTCAAGCTTTTCATTAAGCTTGGTATGATGAGACATCTTAATTGAGAACCTCAAATGGAAATACAAAAGATTTTAGATCTTACTAGGTCAAGATGTCGGATTTGAATTTTGAGCTGAAATCCTGCAGAGCTGGTTTAGGAGCAAATTAGGGCTTTGCTTTTCTGGAGTTCTGTCCAACCAAATGCTTTGAAATTGATCCCTAACTTTGATTTTGGGGAGGAGATCAATCCAGGCCTGGGCTCATTGAAAAATTCCTCTTCTGTGAAAAGCCCTAATTTTCGGCAGCAGTGTCGGGTCCAAAACTGAAAAACCTCAGAATTGGATTCTGCTTCGACAGAAAGATGCGCCCTAAGGAGGAGAGTTATTCCACCTTAGTTTTGCTGAAAATCTGTGGAGAGAGATCCACAAAGTAGGAAGCCCTAGTTCCTGCAGCTGCACAGTGTCTTCTTCTCAGGTTAGCTCTGATACCATGTTAGTTTTTCAACATTCAAGCTAGCATTATGTTAGGATCTTTAACTGAGAGAACAACAAGTACAACAATCAAACACAAGAGACAATGAACACAATGTTTTTCCTCGGGGAAACCATAAATGGAGAAAATCCCGCAACTTCATCAGAGATAGAATCAACACAAAAGGTAAAACCCCAAAACAGTAAGATGCCCTCTCGACAGCAGTAACCCTTTATAACTAACCCCTAGAAGTGCTTTATCCCTCAATGCCCCCCTTTCCAAGCTTGTATGCTCAATTTTGGAAGGATGATGTCATAGGCCAAAATGCCAGAAGAGGGGTTTATTTGTGCGAAATGTTAAAATTAGGGCTTTTATAAACAATTTTAATTAAGACAAAAGTACACAGTAAAACAATATTGAAATAAAGTCATAAATTATGGGATAACAGTAGTAATAAAAAAGCTAATTAACAGAAACAAAAATTAAATTTGATAACTTACTTGATGGGTAGAGCCCTCGAGTTAACTTTCAGATCGGATCTTGCCTCTCAGAGGCAAGTCAATAAATGGAACAAAAACTGTCCCTTACTTGAGGGCATGAACATACTTGAGAGAGAGAGAGAGAGAAAATGCTGAAGGATAGGGTCAGACAGTTACAATAGAAGGTATAGTAGCTTAATGAGGGTACGACACAACCAAGAACAACCCCAAAACATCAACCAAGACAACTAATAAATATTGCAAGTCCATGGGATCTTTCTTTCAGCCAACGCTAGATAAGGAGACAACATGCAACCCCAAAACAGACCTAAAAAACCAGACGACAGCCACAACAAAGATCATGGTTCACATGTGTGGATGGAAGGAGGAGCGATTTGTTGTAAGAACCCCTAGAAAGGGTAGTGCTGAGTAAGGAGAGCCCAAGACAAGAGTGATTTGTTGTAAGAATCCTCAAAAAGGGAAACACCGAGTAAGAAGAGCCCAAGACAAGTGAACGCCCAAGCAAAAGGAGCCTTGAAACCCTTGACGTCACCCAAGCAAGTGTGCCAAAAACCCTAGAATTGTCACGTCAAAAATCAGAGCTCAAACTACCTTAAATATACCCTTCACAATGAAGGCTAGGCTTATATTTATAGCCTCTCAATGACCTCCTAGAAGGTTCCCCTTCTAATTTGCCATTGATGTTAGGGTTACTCTATTAAAGTCAAGACGACATATTTTTAGGAAGGTTTCGACATAAAAATATAATTTAATATTAGGATGTCTTTAAGAGAGGGTTTCATGTAAGACATGACGAAGGGTAGGATACCACACTCAAGGGGGGTGCTTTCACATAAGGCTAACAAAGGAGTGGTCAACACAAGGCTAAGCCAACATAAGACTAACCACAAGTTAACAAGAGGGCTAACTACAAAGAGGGGAAAACAACCCTTCTAACTCTCTCTCTCTCTCAATGTATGTGGTCCACATGTGTCCCATGCAATAACTGGAAGTTCATCATCACCATATAAGGAAGGTTCTAATTGGACGATGTCATCATCTCGTCTTCTTGACTGCTCCTAAGGTCAAATGCTAGTGACTCCAACAAGGGGTGGCCAGTCCCTTGAGGATAGAACCTAGATCAACAATCTTGAAGACCTAGGAGAGGAGGACGTTACACATCATCATCTTGGTTAACTGACCAAGATCCACCTTGTTAACTAACCAGGTACCCTAGGGATCAACTAGGGGCCCTACATAACTACTAGGGGCTTATCTGACTTGGTCCTAGACTAGGTTCCCTAGATAACTGCTAGGGTTATGCACTGCTTGGTCCCAGACCAAGAATCTCTCTGGTGTAACTGACTAGGAGGCCCTAGTGATCAGCTAGGGGATTTTGCCATGGCATTGTACTACTTGGTCCCAGACCAAGATCCCTAGATAATTGCTAGGGGCCCTAGATACCTGCCAGGGACTTAAACTACTTGGTTATTTGACTAGGATCCCTAGTTAACTGACTAGGGTGCCATTCCTATAGAATGTCTCTCACAACTACATTCATCTTAACACTAAAGTGAGGTCCAAGTGAGTGAAGGAGGTGTGCTAGATTGGGGACAACAACCCTTTACAAGACGCACTCACCTCTGCATAATAAAAACCAAGGTGGTCATGTGCCCTAGTGGATCACCCTAGAAGCCTTGGACACCAAGCCATGGGCTTAAAGCCCTATATGGTGGGGACATCCACACATCGAAGGGGCATTCGGCTATGCCACAAAGCCAACTACTCCTAAGAGTGAAACCCACTGAGCCTGCCATGACCAATCCATGGGGCAACGACCCCTAACCCAAATATCCATACAATATAACCTCCACTTTGGCCTTTACGAAAAAAAAATTTAAACCCCTTGCTTTAGGTTTGGCCCTATTGGAACGCTACAGTAGCTCTGAGCTGTAACAGAGTCAAACCCTTCAAAAGATTTAATACATGCCAAAGATAGGAAAAGTGTTTAGGAGTCTCTCCAAATAAACATATAATAACCAAAGCCATGGGTCATAAAGAAACCATGTGTCCCAAAGCCATCATCCATCTCAAAAATCATGGGCCAAGAAAGAGGGTGCTCTAGAACAATGTGTGTTGAAAAATGTACCAAGGAAAGTGTTGTTCACCTTGTGATGCCTAAGGGTGGACAAACAATAAATGAGGTCCCTAGTCACTTTATTAAGTGAGAAGCACTTTATATTTTTTAAAGTCACTTTATAAAGGTGGTTTGTGGTTATATTTTTAATTTGACTTTATGAGAATTAAAGTGGGTTAAATATTTAAATGTCTCATTAATTATTCAAATGAAACTGAGTGAAATTCATTTAATAAGAAAAAGTATGAGCATTTAATGAGGGCCCTAGATCTTAAGAAGTCAAAGACTTAATCCTAGCCATTGGATTAAAAGGAGTTAGTTGCCATGAACAGTACTAGGGAAAGGCATTGTTTTCTCATTCATTGTTACCAAGAGATTTGGAGAGCATGGGAAGAGAAGTCGAGAAGATAGAGAAAGGAGAGAAGAAACCCTTTAAAAATTCTAAGGCTGAGTTACAGGCTGAATACCAAGACTAAGGGCACAATTTTCTAGACAAATCGTACAGCAGGAGAGCACAGTTTTCAAGGCATAAAATTCATGTACCTGGCATGCATCCTTAGGCAGGCTGTACATCAATTAATGCTGACCATATAGACAGTTTTTGAGGCAGAAATCATGCAAGCTGTACAATAGAAATTATTGATCGTACAACAACAATTTTGGCACAGATTTCGAGGTAGAAGCCTGGCATGAATTTTGAGGAGGCCGTACAGGCTGTTATAGGCACGAAAACTGAGGAGGCCATACAAAAATCAGGCAGGCCATACTAATGTATTTTCTGGGCACGATTCCCAAAGTCGTATAGCTGGAAAAGTGCTGGTACATGTGGGCTGTACTGCTGTCAATGAAGTTCAAAATTAATGTTGAGTTTGGCACACTTTTCAAAATGAAAAGCTGAGATAAGAACTGCTGTTCTGAATTTGTAATTTGTCTCTGAAAATAAAAATCTCTCTCCTAACAGGTTTGCCATCGGGGTTTTATCTTGGACCAAGTTTGGTAAAAAATCTCAAAGTTAAAAATTTGTGGTGTGGCTGTCTTTTATTTTTTGAATCTTTAAAGTGTTGAAAAAATTCCATGTGTTTCAAGTACATTTAAATTTTATGTATGTAAAGGGAATTTGCAGCTATATGGGGTTTGGGCATCAAATTCTATGTGAAAAACAAAGCTTGAAACCGGGTTGGGCTTTGAAAATTTTTCAGTGTGCACAAGTGGGCACCTCTCATTAAACACCTCACACTTAACAAATTGGTCAACAAACATAGTTGTCATAAGGGAAGTGACTTAGGAGAGTGACCAAGTGCCACACCTCTCAAAATATAGATGAAGAAATGAGTTAAATAGTATGCCATGAACTTTAGGAACTAATGCAACCTCTCAAGGAGCAAGAAATAACCAATCAATACTTAGGAAAACCCTTAGTTGATGGGTATTCACTCAAGAATGTGCTAAGGGTCAATCAAACGTAACCATGTGTGCAAGACCCTCATCAAGGCTAGAACTCCATCAAATAACTTGCTATCCCTCCAACATATATGATGATGATGTCCAATAGATGATGCTACATGAACACGCATGTATCAAATCAAAATCATATTGACTCTCAAGCCATTGTCTCTACAACGCAAGTTGTTTGGGTAGGGTCTTTAGACGGGGACAATCCTCATGATACATGAGCGGGAATTGGTTCAAATTGACTTCACCCTTTGAAGCTTGAACATGACACTTGTTGAAAACCTAAACAACTCCCTCTCATGGGTAGTGGATTTGAGGAATTTATGGTTTGATACCATGTTAAATTTCAGAGCATGTTAAGTATATTATGTACCTAGATAAATTAACCTAAACCCTGGTAGTTTAAACATCAAAAACCTCAATCAAAACAAAAATATTTGAATATACTAATATACAATCACACACTGTTGGAAATTATGAACAACAAACACACAATGCAAAACACTCGATATTGCATTGATCTTCTATTCATTGAAAGAGGAAAAATTACGCTACTATATCTCAAAACTAATGAGTGCCAACCAATACAATAATATGCCCTAGGTCTCTTTTATAAATCAATAAATAGAGGGAAGGTATAATGTATTTGGTCACATCCATGAAGTGCCCAAAAGTGACTCACTCAAAACCCTATCCTTCTTTTATTCAACTAATGCACCCTCTTGCATGGATAAAAGTGCTAGATATAGTGCACCCAAACTAGAGGGTAACTATGGCATGCATGCATGCACATTCCTTGGTATTGGCAACCCCAACTCCTAGTGCAAGTTCCCTAGAGTCCTAGGGATTTGTGTCCTACTCTAACAATAGATAATACATGCATAAACAAACTTTGGAATAACAAAGCTAACTAAAGTATATCAATAGTCTAATCCCTCATGCTCTCTCTACTTCATAACTCTAACGTTGATCCTAAGAACAATAGTGCAACATGCATGCACTCTCACCCTCTCTTTCCTATAGAACTCTAGTGCTGTGCCATCATACTGATCTGCTATGCCCTCATAATGATTGCACATGAATCAAGGTAGGCTTTGTTGCAATTGTGGGTTCATATAGAAGGAGATCCAACGATTGAGCAACAAGGTACAAATCTAATAAATCTCTTACATATGGATGTCCCAAAACTATCATTGTATACTGGAAATAAGGATACTTATTATTTTTACAATGCAAAATGAGGGAAGAAGGGATGATGGCCACCCTAAATTTAGTGCACATGCTGCACTTGTCAATTCTAGAATTGGCCATGCCTTGTAATGGTTGAGAGGAGATTGGAATTTGGAAGAACTCGAGCCATTGGATTTTTATTTTAATTATTAATGATATCATCTTTTGTGGTTTCAGTGGAAAGTTCAATGATTTACATTTGACTTAATCCAAATGACATATTGGCTATTTTGTCAGCAAGCTTCTTCATGATTCTCACATCTTTATATTGGTAGAGTGAATTTAACGATCAAACAAATGCCTTCCCTCAGATCTCCTGTGGTCCAATTGGTGAATCTTCCAAAGTCCTTTAATGCCATTAACGATTGACATAGAGTCCCCATCAATAATAGCACATTTATTCTTGAGTTCATGTATAATATAAGCCTTAAAGCCATTTTGATGACCAGAATTAATACAAATAATATATGACAATTCCCAAAGGATCGAAGAAACCTTTTATCAGGACCATAACAATGAGAAAACAAAGTTCAAATAGATACATTAAAACATCAATTTTTAGGACACTGAGACGGTTTTCATTGGAGTTCCTACATCACCCATTGGGTTTTATGACTGAGTTCTATGCTATGTTTCTTTTGCAACATTAACTTCCACTTGCTATTTCTTAGATCCATGTAGTATGTATGACATCCTTTTGATTACTTGAGGAACTCAATGATCCATCTACATGACGAACAAAGTTTTTGTATACTAGACTGAGACTATGATTTGTTGCTTACTTGTGGTTGAAATTGATCTTTAGCATTTATCCTTTATTATACTTTGATGCCAAAGCATCTTAAGGAGTGAAATGTAGTGAACATAATTTATATAAATAGTATATATGTAAATATCTAATAAATAATTAATAAATAGACTAATTCCCCAAAAGTCATGTCCATCCATAATCCAATAGTATTTAAAATGTCATGAGTAGTAGTATCAATCATCATATTCATTATTATCAAATATAATTTATCTTTATGGATTTTTCTATTTTATCCTACTTAAATTGGATATTTTTATAGTTAACAAACATGATTGTTTGTGACATTGATTGATTGATTAAGGCCATAAATTGAAAGTCACTATTTGTTGTCCTTCCAATACTTTTGTTGTAAATTAGATTGATGTTTCCTAGAGAGTCTCTAATTGCTTCCCTCTACTTTATACTTGGAATTTTCTTTAGAAGTGTAGATTTGAATGGACCCTAAATATTCAAAAAGGCTAAGTGGTAAATTTCAGCCCCAAGTATGTGTAGGAGCTGGGGATCTTGATCTCTTGCCCTTTGAAGAGGAAGTGAAGGTTTGATAATGTCCTCTTTGTCCTATTGAAGATCATAACCTTGGTTTTTCCTAGGTTGAGTGTCAACTGTCAAAGGTCGTAGAAAAGAGCTAAAACATCCTACTGTCTTTGCAACCCCTCTAGAGATGAGGCCAATAGGACTACATTGTAAACAAATAGGAGAATAGATATCAAAACTTGGTGGAGGCACCCATCTCCATATTGGATATGCTCATGAAGGAAGGTCTCCAACTCATCAATATAGATCCCAAATAATGTGGGGTATAAGGGGCATCCCTACCTAACCCCAATAGTTCTTATATGAAATCTGATACCCCGTGAACTGGCGAAGACGGCCAAGGACCAACTCATTTAGGTGCATGATAACAATTGGTAGGGTCTTAGAGATGCCAATGTCTCTAAGCCTTTGGAATAGGGTCCCTCAAGGAACATAATCAAAAGCATTTTGAAAATCTACTCAGCAATAGTAGACTTTCGAAGAGAGATGTTGTACCTCCTTGATGATAGCTCGAAGGTTAGAGGAGTGGTCAATGGTCTAATGTGTGGGTCATAAACTTACTTGTACTATAACTCTAAGTTGTCTCCTCTCAAGCTCTCTAGAAAGATTCATATGAAGGATTGTAGCATAGAACTTCGAGAATGTGTGACCCACCATGATTGTCCGATAGTTGTTGGGATTCGAGCTAGAGCTTGTCTGGTGTATTGGGTGAATGGTGTGATGTGATCAAGGTGGAAAACTTGTTCTTACCACATGGTTAAAGAGATCAACCAAGTAATTATGTAGAGTGGAAAGACCATCTTTGAAGAACTCTATCTGGAAACCCTCCTCATTTGTTGCTTTATTGGTGTTCATTATCCAAACAACCTGTCTGAGGTCCTAGTGTGACAAGTAGCATGAAGGGGGTGACAAGGTAACTTGAATTTGGGGTTGCTTTGTGACATCTTAGAGAGTGGAGGTATGAGAATACATGGATTTGAGGTTAAGATCAGTTGGGAGGGGGTAGTGGTGGGGAGGATGGTATGCTAGAAGGTCTTGGGAGAGTGGACAAGGAGAGCACATTAGTCTTGTCTCCTTCGAGAGACGAAGAGGTTTTTTTTGTGGTGGAGGAGACGGCGATAGGAAGCTTTAAGGTTGGGGTAGAAGGGGTGAGCATGGGTGAATGTGTGCCGAAGTTGGCAATGAAGAGCCTTCCACTCCTTGTCATACCATTGGTTCATAAGGCATGGGCCAAGTTTTTGGGCGGTGTGAGTGGAGTGGGTGGTGTGAGGGTATGACTTTAAGGTTGCTTCCTAGTTGGTAGATGAGAGGCAGGTATACTTGGAAGAGGCAGAATTAAGTATAGAGAATTGGGATTTGAGGGGAAGCATTTGATGAAGGCGGGAAGAGAAAGTTTCTCGTTCCCCTTAATCGAAAAGGATAATATGAGGTGGTTCAGGGGAAGGTGGTGTGGTAGGATAGGGGGTGTTAGCCCGAAGGGAGAAGGAGAGAAGAGCATGGTTGGCATGGAGGATGCGGGAAACTGAGAAGTGATGAACAAAATGGAGTATGGTCAAGCTAGAAAGGACAGTCGACCACACTAGCGCCTTCGCCATGTGGTCGATAAGTGAAGAAGCGAGAGTCTACGAAATGGGGAGTCCATTCTTGATTAATACTTCTTGAGATTTCCCTAGATCTAAAAAGTTCTAACCATATGTTGTGATAGGTCCCAAAGCATCTTTAGACATCTGATGAAACCCCATTGACTCTGGATCTATCTCTTAGGTGCAAAACATGTCATTTGACCAGTTATTGGGAGGAATTTGGAGGGTTCTGGTACAAGCATTGAAGTAACATAGGAGGATGATCTCCCCAGCTGTTGAATACTAGGTAATGTCAGTATATAAGTCTATAAAGGGGTCTTCGTCGAGATCATTATGGATAACGAATGTTAAAGAGGCTGGAGGGAAGTAGCAAACAACAATGTAAATGTCCTCGGGGAGGAGAGCTCTGCCTCTAACCCAAACCCACATAAACTTGACAAACCCATCTATGACCACCAATGAAATCATGCTTCTAAGGGAGTCCCTAATCAAACAAGTGACTCCCATTGAATCTCTGACACCACCCAATCTCCTTGTCTCCTGTCTGGAAACTGAAATCAATGGTAACCTATAATGTTCGAGAGAGGTTGGACAGGGTTCGAATGAGTCTTAGTAACAAAGAGGATGTCCGATGAACCAAGAGCATCGTACATGAGGCTTGACGATGACGAGAAAAATCCATTTCCATTCCAATAGTTGATCGAGATGTCGATGCCTTGTCTCCTCCCTAAATGGGCCTGTCATTTGGAAGCCTCGATTTGGGGTGCTTGATTGGGAGGAGAGGAGTCTCGAATGATTTCTCTGAGGTTTCTACTGATTTCCCATTTCCTTGTTTGTCTTGCCTCCATAATCAACTCTCTGGAGCATTTGAGCTCCACAGCTCGTGATTGACTGAGATCTTCGTCTAGGAAGGTCCTGTTGGGAAGAGAGAACAACTTTCGCTTAGCTTTGAGAACTTGCCGGTTTGTAGCAGTGCTGAACTAGAGGAAGAGAGTGGAATCATAGCCAAGTTAAGCTCTATCAAGGGCCACATCAGGAAAGCCAAGGGTATCTCGAATGAACATGGTCCCAACCTCCATGGGGTTCAGAGATGGATAGGGCAAGGGGAGTCACCTCACCTTGAGGTTTAGTTCCCTAGCCCATCTGGTACTCTCCTCGATGAGTTTAGCTTGCACAAATTCTTCAACTGTTATGAGAGGGGGAGGACCATTGTCCTTCCCACTGATCACTTGAGCCCATGATTTGATGTGGTTTTGGTTTCTTGTTTAAAGGTGGTTTGTTGGGATCAGATCTCATCCTATTTACTTTTAAAGACAAGGATTTCGACATGTAAGGCGTCATTTGGGTCACATAATTGCCTTGAGGGATAAATTCTCCTCTTCCACCATGGAAATTCTAGTAGAGAGAGTATGCATTTTTGAATGGAGCTTGATGTTCTTGTTTTTGAGAGATTCCATCTGATATAATAGATTTTTAACTTGGGATGTCCAAAACGAGGGGCTATATTTGTGGGGCTATAAATTGTTCCCTGGTTATAATTTTTGAGGTACTCCAATGGTTCCTTGTTGCAGAATTCGCCAGTCTCTGTGGGTGTTGACTCACCCATTGAAACCCCTAGCTCTTGTAGATCATTGCTTATTGCTTATTGTAAATAACTACAATACTATTTCAATATTGCCTTTTCTCTTTGTCAATGGGCTATGCTATTTGCTCTATCTCCGCTTATCATTGGTTAGGTAGCTTGGGCATATAGAATTGGCGGTTGTGGTCCTTTGTTTAATCAATAAATGTCATTTTCGCATGACCAAAGATATCAAGTTGGCTTGATTCTCCTACAGCAACTCTCGTAAACTCCTAGGTTATGGCTCCTTAGAATATAACCGGCGGATGGCGGCTCCTAAATGGCAGGCCCTTGTACTTTAAAGGATGCAAAGATTTGGCCGACTAATTGTAGGAGATGAGATTGGTTACAATGTTGTTACCGTAACCTTGCAAGTGGCAATCAAATTGATCCCTGGCTTCCCTTCAGTCTTTCCCTCCACAACAATCAGAATTGAGCAATGTTGTTACGGTGATTTTGTCTCGCCCATATGATCTCTGCAAAATTAGGTCCTGTGAATTTCTGTCGGCTTGTGCAAAGAGTCAAGCTGTGATAGCCTTAGAGTATACACATTACATAAATGACGAGTGGTTGTGGATCGAATTAAATTTGTGAGGCAAGTTCGATTTCCTTTGCGGCAAACAAACGGCAGGGCAGGATTTTTCTGCTGCAAACATCGGGCTGCGTGGTTCATAAGTTGTGAGTGAAGCCATGGTCGAGGGCGTAGGCTGAGCCGTGGTCATAGTAATGGTAGAGGAATTAGCAACAAAATAACCCACAGGTTGGGTTGTTGCTGTTCTGCAGAGTTTATAGATGACAGAGATAATAGTCAGTCAGAAGCCAAAGTACTGGTTAGTGGATGTTATACTCTTTGTATTTTCCTTGAGCTCTTGTGGCCAAAGAACCTTGTAATTATAAATCGCCACTGATAATAAGTTAATAACCAGAGCACGATAGCCATTTTGAAATTGGAGTTTTCCCAAGTTGGGTTTTGTCACGTCCTCGTCCCTTCGACCGGCGAAGAGGACGCGACCAACACATCAACCACAACCGGGCAACCGCCCCATGAACATAGACAGTAATCAAATGCTGGATTTGGGAGCTTAAACAGGCATCATAACAGGAATGCCAAACATACAAGAATGCACAGATGCATAATTCTTTACTCATACAGCGGGAGCAAACATACATAAACATTCCAGCATTCAACGGAATTCATTTAACATCAATACCATTTTGCAGAGATGAAGTAACCAGCAGCACTTATCTTTCAATGAAGATCTCGCCCGCAACCAGCTACGTCGCTGCAACGTTCCACCCAACCATAGGCCAGCTTGCTCATCAATCTCTCAGCAACGCTGCCACCCCCGAGCTGGGCATGATTCCTCCGGAATAAGGGTCAATTGCAGGCTTACACATAGCCAAGGGGACACAAACAGCAAACCAGTACAGCTGGGTTTCACAGGCTTTCAACAGACAAGCCAAGCCAACACAGTCCGAAGACTATCCACTGCATATCGGCAGCAAAACAATCCCTTCATAGCCTTGTGAAGAAACAAAAACGACCGGTGACAGTCCTAAACGAAAGGTGAGACACAGCTCCAGCCTACAAGGCAAATCAGAGTAGGTTTTGGCCCTGACGTGGCCAAAACAACTCAGCTGCAACCCAAGCCAGGGTACCTCAGCGCCCACAAACACAGAATGAAGGATAACAACAATCCACAGTCCCAAACAGGGAAATTCAGCCAACAGCCCACACAATTCCTCAATGGAATGGTTGGGAAACATCACACAGTCCACAAACAGAGGTAAATGAACAGCGTTCCCAGCATAACCATGGAAACACAAATGCAGACCCCAGCAGAAAATGGCTCACCACAAATTCACAGTGGTCCAAAACGAAATTGGACACCACAGCCAACAAAAAACGCAGGGAAGACAACCGCCCCAAAACAAAAACAGTGAGCATGACTTTCTCATGGGAAAATCGACCTAAACGGTCTGTGCGTGAGGAAAAAATTGCACCCAACAGCAAAATACACGGGAAAGACATACCCAATTTCTGCGTGAGGATTCCAGCCTACGCGTGAGGGGAAACAACCTCACCTCTGCGCGCGGATCAACAGGCCATCGGGAGGACGAATAGACAACCAAACGGTGCGCGGTTGAGGAAGCTGAACCTTCTCTGCGTGAGAATGAACTTCCTGTGCGTGAGGGTGAGCAACAGAACATGAGAAACCAACGACCATGGGGACAATGGGGAAATCGTGGAAGGGAAGAGTGAAGGCAGTAGTGGGTTGAGTGGGCATGGGGAAAAGGGACTGACAGCCCTGCCACCCCACTCCCAAAGGCAATAACAGCCTCAACCACCAGCTGAAGCATTAAAGAGGTTGACAAGGTTGGATGAGACAAAAGGTGACAAACAACAAAGGTGGCAAAACATGGGTTTTTCCCCCATAACCAAGGTTTGACATCCCCCACCCCTTATCCTTTGGAACCATGCCCTTTTCATTCAACGTTGCACTGCCGTAGCTGGTTGTGGTTTATTTTAATTGATGTGCGTGTTTACATGATGCCGAATTATAATGTGCCTTATAGCACAGCATACCATCGACAATTATCCGCATTGCCGAAACATACACAACAAAATCGATGGTGGGGCTTTTGCCTTGAGCTCCTCACCACGATTAATTACAATATATACATCATGCAAACGGGGTCGAAACCGGGGACATCACATTCCCCTCCCCCTTGGAATAACACCGCCCTCGGTGTTCCATTACATATATACAATACATATACAATTGCACATCAGAATTTTCAAAATTTGCAGATCTGTCCCACGTTCAATCATCTACTCTGAACGTTCAAGACCAAGCCTCTCGGCTTCCACGGACTTTCCCTGCTGGTTCCCAACTTCCAGCTGATCCCGAAGTCTAGGAATTTTGCGGCTATTGCCCTCATCATGTTCCCTCATCGGACAGTCCCGGCGTAAATGATGTCCTCCGCATCTCCAACATTTCACTGGTTGCTTCATCTTTACCTGCTCAATTTCCTTTGAGTCTTCATGCCTGGACCGTTTCTTATCGAGTCGCTTGGACAATTGTCCCACTGCTGATCCACCTTCCTTTCCTTTGCCGATTGCTCCCAGAAGGCTTTTCACCTCCCTTTGCAAACCAATAGAGTCTTGCAAAATCTGGTGGTTCATCTCATTCCGCCTTCTCTGTATTTTGAGCAGCTTCCCAAGATTCTCTTGGGTCTTGGCAATCATTTGAAGGAGACTTCCAGCCAAGTCCAGCAACTTTTGATCTGCTGCCATGATCAATGTGCACCACCTGGTTTCACTTTTCTTAGCTGTGAAATGCACCATTGAAATTCTATCAGACCAAACATAATATTAAAATCAGTTAGTTAATTACCCAATTGGCATGACAGTCCAAGTCTCCTTAATGAGGCTTTCATATTTTTCATGCCTTCCCCAACAGGCACATGAACTCATTCATGTCCATTCCTGGGCAGGGAATTAACTATTCCAGCATTCACAATTTACTTTTAAGCAAATACACACATTTCATTCTCAATCATACATGCATTCAACAATCCTTTGTTTTCACAATGCATAAACATATATATATATATATATGTAATCAAAAGGCAAGAGAGAGCAGTAAGAGTTTTCCCCCTCTTTGTGTTGTTCCATCTGGGAACCCACATCATCATAGTGGCTTTTCATGCTCTCAGCCTCTTTCACTTCACTATGAACGCTGGACCAATCCTTCTTGGTCATGACACTTAGTGTCTTTGGTCTATTCCAGACCTCTAAACCATGGAGTCTCTCCACATGGTTTGTCTCGGCTGCTAGGACTCCCTCGTCCTACTAGCACCTTTTTCATTACCGCTCATTCCGAGATTTTCAGGACAGTCACATGTCCACATGCACCTCTAGGATGCTCTCATAGTCTTCGCTTCCAGTGGTACCTACATTCAAACACTGAATAGATTCACATGTTTAGTTTATTCTCATTAGTTTTATCTCTAGATCAAGAGCTTAAAACATCATAACCAAATCATATACACACGTATATTCATAAGCAAAATAATCCAATACTTATCTGTATTGTGCGTTTCCTCATTCGTCCACAGGATCCTGCTTTGCTTTGCAAGCCTTGGGATCGCCTATGGACTTAGATGTTAGGTCAGCACGCCGGCTGCTCCACAACATCAAATAGTTAATGTCCATCCAGTACATAACCATGTCACCTGGGCTTGGAACTTTATTATGACCATTTCCAGGTCTAGGATCTACTATGGATCCTTAGGCATATCACAGCCCATCATACACTTATGTCAACAATGACACATACACTTATACCAACCATACACTTATATCGACATGCACTTATACCAACATACACTTATATCAACCATTTACTTTTACCTTTAGCCTGTCAACACAAGCAACACAAGTAGTACAAGCAAACTCATCAGCGTCATTGCTTCAAAAACTGTAATCACATTTCATATCATTCACTATCAAGTATTGAGACACCAGGAGTGCGTCCACTCCCCAAAGTGTAATCAATATTGAAAGCCCTTTCATGACTCGACATCGGGAAAGTGCGCATTCTCTCCCGGTGTGTGCCATGTAGGTCCTATTCATACTCAAGCAATCGGTCATCATGGAAATAAATCAAAACATGTTCTGCATATGGAATTTAATAATTAAACATGCATATTCATAGCAAGGGTTACAGAACACTTATCCATTTGCCGTCGCAGTATGCCTTTATATCTGTTAGGCACCGTCAAGGAGTTGGGAAAAGCTGAATGCTAAGCTGGTGAGCTCGCTGTAGAGCTAGGAACACCTACACCAGAACTAGCCTGACTTCTATAACACCCACACACACCCAGCACAAGGAATCAGTCCCTTCTCTGCTACGCAGTCCCTCAGGCCCTGTATTCCCTTCTAGTGCTATCCCGGGGTTGTGGAGAAGAAAGCCAGCCCTCTAGCTCTGTCTGTGTGGTTTCCAATCACCAGGTTTGAGCAAACCAAGGCCCCCATCCTTGCTTCCTGTTTACGTTTTATATCCACACATGTCTTACCGACATAATCTATACCATCTCACTCATGTTGTTGCCAAACATGCAGTGCAGATGTGACATTTCCAAAATGCCTAATGGCGTTTCACCCGAAACCCATTTCCAAGATAAGGGAAAACCTTCCCATGAAGTTTGGCTTTGCAGGTCATCACACATGATCTTCCTGCAGTGTGTACTCCTGACACCTTCATCAAATAGCCAAACAGTTAATCATCACCTGATACCACAATCCAATTGATCGTTTCATAACCAAGCAATGACATTAGCAATCAAATTCAATAAGAATTTGCGATTCTATCTACTACATAAATTGACTTGCTCAATTGTGGGTTTCTTGTAAGAAGCATTACTATGCCCATTATAATTTTATGCTTACTATCATAACATGAATACCCACTTACCATGTGTCCCTCCTGACACAATCTCACACAAGCCAACAATGATTAACAGCCGTTAGTACCTATTAAATCCGAAATCCACAGTTCGAATTTAACAACCCGTACCAACTAATTTTCACAACCATGAGACTTCTTCTCATAAATGGTAGATTTTGGCATTGGCTAGGGTCTTACCTCTCACTGCCATGCTCAAATAATCTACCTGAAACATGAGTTTCAAACATCCAAACACAAGCTTATGCGAGCCAACAATGGTTAGTGGTTGTCAGCAATTTCTCAAATCCGAAATTCACAATTCGAATCCTAACAACCTATTATGCATATCATATGGTAGATTCAGGCATTGGTCAGGACCTTACCTCTCAATGCCTTTCTTAAAATAATCTACTTGAAACACAAGCTTCAACAACCAAACACAAGCTTATGCAAGCCAATAGTGACTAGTAGTTGTCAGCAATATTTGAAATTCACAATTCAAATTTAACAAGCTCTTTTACATGGTAGATTCCAGCATTGGTCAGGGTCTTACCTCTCAATGCCATTCTCAAAATAATCTACCTGAAACATGAGCTTCCATCAACCAAACACTTGGTAAGTATGCATATACTATCTCATTGCTACAACCATCACTAAAGCATTTTCAGAATTTATAAAATTCAAATACTTCAAAGGTTAGTCACATCAGTGTTCTCAAAGCTCATTTACTTCATGCAATCATTATCATGCTAACTTTGCAAGGTATAGTCATATCATTCATGCAATTAAATGAAGTGGTTAGATACTCCTTACTTCACAGGCATATCATTCATACCACCTTTCTCTCCAATAGAGTATTTCTGGCAGCCAATTGATCATGACTATCCTGCATTCATAGCAACCTCTGAAATGGTTCCAGAATTATCATCAATTCATCATTTCAGTCATTAGTCATTCATAATATCACATGCATTCATCCCAATGCATTCATGCCATACATCACAACATTGCACCTACACTTATGCAATCAGTCATTCACACCCTTCATAGGCATACATCCATTGCATAACTACCGGGTCCACAAAATCTTTCCAATGCCTATCCATTCACGCTATCTTGCATTCAATATACCGTGCATGGCCTAACCATGACTAATTCATATAGGATGCTTTACTGTAATCAATATCATTAACATGTATAGGCATGACACCTTTTTGCATTCCAATATTCACATGGTATGAGGTCTCTTACCTGGACCAATCCATGGAATTTGTCATAAGCAAACTCTTACCTGCATGGGTCTTACTTACACCCTTTTCCATGACCGATTTGGTTGGTCCTTGCAGGAGATTGCAGAACTTGTTCACCAACTTTTGTTATGGACTCGTTGCCTTATCCCTTTCTTCATAGGGTTGCTGATCACATTCCTCAGCATCAGCAACATATTCATCCGGGTCCATATCATTGTTGGTTTTGCCACTAATGCCAACATCAAAGCAATGATTATCATTAGTGGTTCATTATACATTTATATATATATTTCCAATATTCTTACCAACATGCAATATCCTATGCATGCAATACATATTCTCCTACATTTCAGCTATATACTTAGGAAATGTAGTTAAAATCAGCAAGATAGGGTTTAATGAAAACTCCCCTTTCAAGTCCCTCATCTTCTCATGGAATTCCTTTTTCCACACAGCAGTTGGTTGACTTCATAGTCCTTGCTGCCCCTGGGCATGCAACGGTCCAGATTTGTCCATCTGATAACAGCGGCCATCATTAGCAATTTGCTGCTTCATGCTCAGATTTCGGTCACTTATCCTTGTTCTTTGCTGGATAAGCTTTCCAACGCCTATTCACATGCTTCATTCCGACCTCGGATGTGAAAACCACACCACTTCCAAGAATGAAGACTTTCACTAACCTCGGCACTTTCACTACACTACTGCAAAGTAGAATTTTCACATTCTTCCAATGATCTCAGAGCCATTTTGGCAGCTGCGTTTTCGGCATCCCTCTTGTCCTTTGTGAAATCCCTCTGATTCGAACTCTTGCCCAAAACACAGGATTTTCCTTCTCACAAGAACGATTGTCTCAAGGGACGACGGGGGTCAAGGGGGCTTGCCCCCTTGGCCACTGCAGGGCGGGTCGAGGGCAGCGCCCTCGTTTTTTTGTTTTGTTTTGTTTTGTAAATCTATGTTTTTCGCGCAATCTGGCGCATTAGCTCGCTACCATTTTCTCATTTTTCAGCCCTGAAATTCACTGAAAAACAGCTCAAAATTTCACTGAGAAACAATTGAAATCGGCTCCCGGAACCAGTGTTCCTTCCGCCGAATCGGCTCCTCTACCATTCTCCCTTCCGTCGAATCGTCTCCTCGGAAGTTCCAACCTTCCGCAACGGCGGACACGCAAACCTTGACATCTTCCGATTTAGCACTTACGTCGGACGTCGGAAGCATCTCCACATTGGAAGTCGGATGTCTTTAGCTTTCGCAACGGCGGACGTCTACTTCGTCAACTCTTCCGTGGCGAACTATCTTTGAGCCTTAACCCTTTTTGACGTGTCGGCGATCGGGGGAATCTCCTATCGAAAGACTTAACCGTTTGGGCCTCCGCAACGGCGGACGGAAAACTTCACCCATTCGTCCGCAACGGTGAATGCCCACTTCGCCGGTTCTTCCGATTTGGCACTCAGAACCACTTGAACGTCGGACGTCGAAGGACTTTCGTAACATCGGACGTCGGACCACTTTCCCTTCCGATTGTTTCGACACTTAGGCAATTTTTGCGGCTTCCCCAAACGGTTCGGAGATCGGATGTGACTCTCACGTCGGACGCGGAATCGCTTCGCCATCCGCAACGGCGGAAGCTTTACTTCTCCAACCCTTCCGCAACGGCGGGAGTCAATTCCTCCAATGGCCCGACTGCTCCATACTTAGCTGAATTTTCTCAAAATTTTTGCTGCCCTGCTGAACAGAGAAGGTAATTCTACCTTCTGTCACTGCACCTTCTTGGCCCATAGAGGCCCATTGTTGCAACCATGGCTCTGATACCACTCTGTCACGTCCCCGTCCCTTCGACCGGCGAAGAGGACGCGACCAACACATCAACCACAACCGGGGAACCGCCCCATGAACATAGACAGTAATCAAATGCTGGATTTGGGAGCTTAAACAGGCATCATAACAGGAATGCCAAACATACAAGAATGCACAGATGCATAATTCTTTATTCATACAGCGGGAGCAAACATACATAAGCATTCTAGCATTCAACGGAATTCATTTAACATCAATACCATTTTGCAGAGATGAAGTAACCAGCAGCACTTATCTTTCAATGAAGATCTCGCCCGCAACCAGCTACGTCGCTGCAACGTTCCACCCAACCATAGGCCAGCTTGCTCATCAATCTCTCAGCAACGCTGCCACCCCCGAGCTGGGCATGATTCCTCCGGAATAAGGGTCAATTGCAGGCTTACACATAGCCAAGGGGACACAAACAGCAAACCGGTACAGCTGGGTTTCACAGGCTTTCAACAGACAAGCCAAGCCAGCACAGTCCGAAGACTATCCACTGCATACCGGCAGCAAAACAATCCCTTCACAGCCTTGTGAAGAAACAAAAACGACCGGTGACAGTCCCAAACGAAAGGTGAGACACAGCTCCAGCCTACAAGGCAAATCAGAGTAGGTTTTGGCCCTGACGTGGCCAAAACAACTCAGCTGCAACCCAAGCCAGGGTACCTCAGCGCCCACAAACACAGAATGAAGGATAACAACAATCCACAGTCCCAAACAGGGAAATTCAGCCAACAGCCCACACAATTCCTCAATGGAATGGTTGGGAAACATCACACAGTCCACAAACAGAGGTAAATGAACAGCGTTCCCAGCATAACCATGGAAACACAAATGCAGACCCCAGCATAAAATGGCTCACCACAAATTCACAGTGGTCCAAAACGAAATTGGACACCACAGCCAACAAAAAACGCAGGGAAGACAACTGCCCCAAAACAAAAACAGTGAGCACGACTTTCTCATGGGAAAATCGACCTAAACGGTCTGTGCGTTAGGAAAAACTTGCACCCAACAACAAAATACACGGGAAAGACATACCCAATTTCTGCGTGAGGATTCCAGCCTACGCGTGAGGGGAAACAACCTCACCTCTGCGCGCGGATCAACAGGCCATCGGGAGGACGAACAGACAACCAAACGGTGCGCGGTTGAGGAAGCTGAACCTTCTCTGCGTGAGAATGAACTTCCTGTGCGTGAGGGTGAGCAACAGAACATGAGAAACCAACGACCATGGGGACAATGGGGAAATCGTGGAAGGGAAGAGTGAAGGCAGTCGTGGGTTGAGTGGGCATGGGGAAAAGGGATTGACAGCCCTGCCACCCCACTCCCAAAGGAAATAACAGCCTCAACCACCAGCTGAAGCATTAAAGAGGTTGACAAGGTTGGATGAGACAAAAGGTGACAAACAACAAAGGTGGCAAAACATGGGTTTTTCCCCCATAACCAAGGTTTGACATCCCCCACCCCTTATCCTTTGGAACCATGCCCTTTTCATTCAACGTTGCACTGCCGTAGCTGGTTGTGGTTTATTTTAATTGATGTGCGTGTTTACATGATGCCGAATTATAATGTGCCTTATAGCACAGCATACCATCGACAATTATCCGCATTGCCGAAACATACATAACAAAATCGATGGTGGGGCTTTTGCCTTGAGCTCCTCACCACGATTAATTACAATATATACATCATGCAAACAGGGTCGAAACCGGGGACATCACAGGTTTCTCCAGGGTATCTCTTGTGTATCTGTCCATGTGTCATGGCATTGTTTAATCCTGTTCATAGACTTGTTAAAGAAACCACAGTCACTGTTTATGCATACCAGGTTATAATTGTTTTTTGTTTATAGTTAAAATTATTCCCCATTAAGATCTATGTTGGTGATTTGGCCATAGGCATTCAATTATGGATCAAACCCTGTAGAAATTGAACTTGAGAAAGTTCAAAGGGAGTTGGGTCCAAGTTTGGTTGAGGTCATTTTGGTCGACTAGGTCTGCCCTTTTACAGCATGGAAATAGTATCCTAGGTGTTGAACCCTTAAGCAGTTTCTGACTGTTTTCTGCTTTTAAGAGGGGATGTTAACAAGACAGTTTTGAAAACCTCAGGTATGTCAGCATGAATGAGAAATTAGTCTAACCATAGCACATTGCAGTGGATTAAATGCTAATAACTTGGTGCATTTATAGATTTACATATCTGTCCTTGAATTCATCAATTGGTTTTGCATGATGTCACTGAGTTCATGGATTTGCTGTGTCTATTGCCGATTAGGTTATGGTTCTATAACTAGGGATTGTATTTGAGGCAAGGCAAACATTTACTTTCTATCTGAGTATATTTTATTGCATCAACTTAATGATTTTGAATGTGTTGCTGGAATTGGAAAGGAGCCTTCTTTGTTAGATACTTTAGAATTTAAAAGATAACTGAGCCTCTTCAAAGGCAGCATATTCTCAATCCTGCTTTCTAACCACTCCCTTCTAAAAAGTTTTCACAAATGTATTTATTTCCTTACCAATCAACTGTCACTATTCTTCTGATGAATTGAAACTTGGAAGCACTAGTAAACTGGTTTAAGAATTGCCATTGTCTTGAGCATCATATTGGATTTTCCTAAGGTTGAGGTGGAAACAGCACATGAGATAAAGTAAAAGAGCATATAAACATTGGTTGCTTCATATATGGTCTGAGTTGCAATGAATAATTAAATGAATAGTTCATTCTGTCTTCAGAAATAGAGTAAGGTCCTCAGTTACTGAAGTGCAATCTAGATTTTAGGACTAAAAGGTTTGTCATGAATATTCATATCTAAAGTCACTTTGATAGCTGTCATAGATCTAGAATTCAATATGGTTTTGATCTTTTTGGTCATGTACAGATCCAAGAACTGGGCACAACATTGATTGAATTGTGGAATCTAATGGATATCACCATGGCGGAACAGAAACATTTTGATCATGTGACATGCTACATTTCAGCTTCTGTGGATGAGGTGTCAATGCCAAGAGCACTTGCTTTTAATATCATTGACCAGGTGAGAATTAATATATATAGGAAATTATTATAGAGGTTCATATACACAGTTATATATGATCATTTGATATTGTTGTGTTTTGGGTTATTCAGAGTAATTCTCTTAATATCTTAGGAATTACTATGTAACTTATCATTATTATTATTCTTGGGAGCAGTGCTCCACATTTATATTTGGTGTTTTCAATCTTTATTATGCTGTTTTGGATAATTTGGATTTTAACAAGCAACTACTGCCATCTGCCCTTGGAAGTACTTATGGGTTAAAGCCAACTGCTGCAATCACATTGTTCTTTCAATTTTCAACCAAATATTACATTGGGGTGAAATAAAATTTTCGTTATGGAAATTTCCTAATGACATCCATTTTCCTTCTAGCCCAGGCTGAGGTTGAAGTGAAGAGATTGGATCGGCTAAAGGCTGGCAAAATGAAGGAGCTTTTGCATAAAAAACAAACGGAGCTTGAAGAGATATACCGGAAGGCTCATATGGAAATAGACACCAACTCTGCACAAGAGAAGATAATGGCTATGATTGATTCAGGTTCGCTTGATGCTTTTTAGCCTATCTTTGGTGCCTATTTCTCTTGCGCAATTTGAATTTTTCATATTGATTTCTCTGGGTCTGTTTTGAAGGAACCATTAATCATTCGGACCTTCTAGCTAGCATGGATGATCAGATTGCCAAAGCGAAAGAAGAAGCACTCAGCAGAAAAGAAATAATGGAGAAGGTGGACAAATGGATGGCAGCTTGTGAAGAAGAAAGTTGGCTTGAAGATTACAACAGGGTAGTTTTGAATGTTGCATACTGCCTCAGATCATTTTTAGCTGATTTTATGTTTTGTGTTTTCTGTAGCAGTTAAAACTTGCTCGGAATTATATTTCAGTTGTGAATTGTGATTTGCTTGTATATAGGATGAAAATAGGTACAGTGTGAGTAGAGGTGCCCATATAAACCTTAAGCGTGCAGAACGAGCCCGTGTGATCGTCAATAAAATTCCTGGTAAGTATTGAGAGCAAATGGGTACTCGAAACTGTTTATTTGTTATTTATGTATTCTTAACTGACATGTCACATGATCTCTTGGTTGTAGCACTTGTCGATTCATTGATGGCAAAAACTAGGGCTTGGGAGGAAGAAAGGGGAGCAACTTTCTTCTATGATGAAGTGAGACACTTGTTCAATTTTTTTTGTATTTTATCTCTTCCAAATGAATTTCTTGTGATTCCTAACATCTTTGAAATAAGTTAAATTGTTTAAGAATGTTTATGGACGTTATTTCATAGCATATTTCCAGCTACATTCACTTCCTTATATGTCTTTGTTATTGAAATACTCAGGTCCCACTTTTGGCAATGCTAGATGAATACAACATGATGAGGAAGGAAAGAGAAGAGGAGAAACAGAGGCTCAGGGTATGAAGTTAGAATTAGCTATGCACTCTGATACACTTCACTTCTATGTTGATATTTCAAAATGCCAATAACTCCTTGCATCTTCAGGATAAAAAGCGCTTTCAGGGCCAGTTGGCAAGTGAACCAGAAACATTTTTTGTTGCAAAGCCAACTCCCCACAGGCAACTTTCAACAAAGAGAAATACGGGGCTACGTGCAAATGGGAATTCTATTGATGCTACTCCTTTGAACCGCCGATTATCCCTTGGAGTTCAGCAAACTGGAATGAATGGGGTTAACCAAGCACGGCAAGGTTTGTCTATCAATAGAGATGGCAAAAGGGAGAATAATAGATCAATGATCCCTCGAAATTTTTCCCTTTCTAAGGAAGATTCAGCTTCACAAGCTTCTGCAAATGGCTCAATAGCATCCTCCCCATAGAGGAAGAAATGTATTTACTAACTATTAGTGCAGTTTGAGGATTATTACACCACATACATTGAGGTAGTATGTGCAATGCTTACAAATTAAGATGTGGCCATTCACTATCGAACAGAGTCAAAATACAAACAATCAGCCAATTAGGTTTCCAGGTTCTATGTGAGGATTTTAGTGAATTGCATATATCCATGGCTTTCTTTGGATGCAGCTTGGATCAGGTTTTAGCCTATATCCACTTCATCTTGCTCAATTATAACAATTTGTAAAGAATATTTCATACAGGTTTTCAAATAATTAGGTCAGTGGGCTTGGTACTCCTTGTTTGAGGTCATAGTTCTTAGTTCAATCACAAAAAACAAGTAACTTGCTTGATGTACATTAAATAAATATTAAATCAATCAGTTCATCTTGATCCTGAATATTAGTTTGTTTTGGTATTGGTGAACCTACTTGTATATGCAGACCCAAATCCATCCAAGCATTCATTCATGTTATTCCAGATTCGAGCAGATCTTTCTATCAGTGTCGTTTGCCATGTTCTCTGGGGAGTTGAAGCATGCTTCTATCCTGAATTACATGTTCCTTGGGGAGTTGAAGCATGCTTTTATCCTGAATTATGTAGTTAGTTGTTTTAATGCTTGGATTGCAGTCAACTAGTGGAAATAGATCAAAGGTGTGTTTGATTTAAAAGAAACTACTGGATGCTGTGCAAATTTTCCCATCGTTCCATGAATTCCATCAAATTGCAGGTTGCATACATCTTATAGGTGGACGGTGTTAAGTGGTCAGGAATTGGATTTATGGCTTGACTATTTTAAGTAGTCCCTTAAAATCTGTTGGGCTTGAACTTACGAACTCAGTTCTGTGTTTGACTTGTCTTGGCTAGAGAGTCAAGAGTTGACTTGGAACTCAAAAAGTTTAGGAAGTTGACTTTTGCAAAAAATAATATTAATAAACACACTAAATTTCAAAAAATTGACTTGGCAAAACTTGCAAGTTGACTCAGTTGAACTAGCAGACTTAGAAGTTGACTCCACTGACTCCTGAGTTGACTCAGCTGACTTTACAAGTCAAACTTTTTGACTGAGTCAGTCATAGAGTTAGGCCAAGTCACGGGTTGACTTGACCCAATTTGGGACTTGAGCTGAGTCTGCCCCATCAGTCTGGGTAGACTTGGTTGACTCGGGTAGCTATGGTTTGGTTTAAGTCAAAATGAATGTTTTGAGCACCTGTAGAAGATGTTCACCATGAATTTTATTTTGACTTGGTGAAACTCAGTGCTCGAATGTTTTCAATTCAGCACCCAAGTTCTCACCATGGTTTTGGAGGTTTGCATTGGCTGCCTATGAATTTTCTTATTTCAATACCAGAGAACTCGTGCAGTTCTATCTCATTGTTGAAAATGGTTGCATCATTTCTTGAAACTAATTGCCATGGATTCAAATTAAAGCTAGAAACTTGGTCCTAAAAATTAGTAAGAGATCTTGGCCTTCAAGAGTTTGCCTTCACTTTTATTAGGGTCTGGCCCCAAGTTTTATAAATGTCACATGACAGATTAAGTGCTATTCAAACATCATGTACTTAAACATAAAAAATAATCATTATCATATATTTAAGCATATCCTTAAAAAACAAAAATCAAGCCTTTATATTACTGTCCAGAAAAATGAGCTGAAACTGTCAACGTTAGGTCTTTTAATATTGTTAGTGGATTCCAAATGAACAAATTTATGGTTGCTTTATCAAATATATATTTAAATAACACGTATTTGGAAAAAAACCAAACAACCCATGATTTTTTTGCTCTATGACTACATGGTATTGATCAAATATATATTTTCATAACATGTATTTGAAGAAAAGCAAACCATCCATGAATTTTTGTTCTTGTATTGATTACATGATATTATGATTATCGTTCACATTGAAACAAAAAACCCCGTAAAAGTACATCCATTGAAAGTAAAATGCATCTATCATATAAGTGTCAAAATTTGACTTGTTGGGGGTACTCTTGAATGATGTACAATTCTCTTAATTGTCATGCAAAGACAAAACTGATTTAACTTCTTTAGTGATCCTTATGTGTTGCATCTGTGGGCTGAAAAGAAAAGGATTGCTGTGAATTCTTGCTCATTTGTTATGGAATTGTAGAGGCAAATTTTGCTTTTGGAATTGTGATCATATTCAATTGCAGTGTTGAAATTTTTTGTTGTGTACATGTCATCAGCGGTTGTTTTGGTTCTTGATTTTTAGCTCTCTTGGTATCTGAGGTGAGCTGAGTATTGCCCCTCTTCCATATAACTTCTTGCCTCCATTCCATATCTTCCCCCATATTGGCTGGTGTATTTGCTACCTCGTTTGCCACCCTTAATATGCATTGCAACTGTAAATTTAAGAAGGATGGTAGTAGGAGTGATGTCTCATTTAGAGGATGGGTCAATCTCTAGGTTGTGGGGTGCTGGCTACTTGCTTCTCTTGGCCAAGTCCCTTCACTTCGTCAATGATTACCTGCAAATATCTTTTTGTTTTCAGATTTTTTATTCATAGTTCCTCTGGCAAGTACAGTCCTTCACTCAGAGCTATCGTCTCAACTAGATTATTGGTGGTCATCTTTATGTTTTGGAAATGGAATTTGATAGGATATTTTGAACAGTTTTGGAGGATCCCTCCAATATTATTTCTGTTTGGATTCCCTTTTAATGCTCCAAGAAGTCTAGTTTGACATAGGGCGAGTTCTGTGCTTGCCATTTGGGTAGGTTGGAACCAACTTGGTGGTGTTTAGGGATAAGACGAGGTATAATGGCCATTTGGATTCCCATGTACATCAAATTTTCTTAGGTGGTCTTCCTCTAGATGTATTCTGGGTTTTGACATGCTTTTGGAGATTTTCTCTTATATTTGATTGAAGGGCTTCTTGTGGCTTGGATTTATTATTGTTGTGCTCTATCCATATGTTTCAAGTCATCATTCCACTTATAATTTCCCACTTTTTTGCTCTTATTTTAGATCTGAAATTATTTTTTACAAAGTACGACAAATTTTGCTATGTAATTCTAAATGGAGATGTTACTTTGGGTTCCTCTTTGTACCCATTTTCATAGAGAATCGACACATGGACATTGGATGAACAAGTGGTCAAGGGTTTATGCATTGTTGCAACACATTATTTATATTAAATTGTGAAAAGTGTGAGTGCATATATTAAATTTCAAAATTTTCACGTATTTGACTCACTTTGTTGGCTACAAATATGTGCATGGGCTCTATTCAATGATCTTATTTTTTTTATATGACCCCTTATTTTTCTTTATGACCCCTTATGAGTTAGTTAGTGTCCTTGTTTGATGTGTTTATCTTTGGTCCGTTTCCCTCTTGTTAATGAGATTTTATGGGTTTCAAAGTTTGATTGCAAGGTGTTGGATGTAAAGGGCTTGAGGTGTTATGGAGTTTTATGAAGGTGACATGATGGAAGCACTATGGCTGCTTTGTTCATAGTTCACATGTTTTTGCTTGTTCTAGCTTTACATTATATTGATGAATTAGTTGGATTATTAATGGAGATGTTGGTGCTATGCTTTCCATTGATCGAGACTTTACAACTTCTATTATGAGGTCAATGACATGAATTCCTGTCATGAACATGGATGTCATGATTGCTTTTCCCTTGGATACTTGTTACACCAATTGCCATTTGCATGTTTTGATGATTGCGTCGTGATAAATCTGTTGGAGTGTTTTCTATATGATTACTTGGGGTATTATTGTAATTGTGGTTCTTTTGCAGCATCATTGAACACAACTGATGATTGTAAACTGCCATTTATATTTCACTAAAATAGTTTGTCACAATAGATCTTACAAGTTTTTGTAAACTCCTAGTTCTGCAATATTTTTACTTATGATTAAGATGTAATATTACTAGCTTAGTGTTTCAAACATTGAAACAAGATGACATTGAGATAAAAGAAGCTAAAACAAATACCACACCATTCAAACAATGAACACAAGGTGTACCTTGGGAAACTTAATATGGGAAAATCTAGTTAGAAGGTGAGGACTATGCCTTGCTCTTTTCTTATATATGACATGGAAATACAAAGAAATGTGAACTCACTACGGAATTGCTATTGACATTGTGCCAAATGTGGTTGTTATGAGGGCTTCTGCTTCCCTTGTTTTGCTTCAATATCTTACTCCCTTGCTTTGCACAACTATGGAACAATAAATCGATACAACAAGAATGGAAGCCCTTCTTTCTCTAGTAGCTCAGTAATTAACATGTTTTGATAGTTTCCTAGCATTAAGGTTATGGTTTTTGCATGTCTCAGCTCTTGATTAGGGTTAGGTTTTGGATCCTAAAGATTTTTCTTGAAAGTCCACATGACTAGATCCACATGTTAGTAATGGGTGTTGACATGGTATCCACTCAATACCATGGTGGTCAACAACATAGGCTAAGTTTTGGAAGGCATAATTTTCTCATACAAACTTCGATTGAGGTGACCTTTGCATCATTGGAAATCTCTTTGGTGTGTAGAACAATGTTGATAGGAAGAGATTCACAAGGTTTTGCCCCAAAAAAGTTGTCTCAAATGAACTTTCGAAGTTTTAGGACCCTAAACTGTCAAAATTGGACGTACCCCTAAAATGGGCTCTACAATCCTTTAGTTCGATTTTTTCCATATAGAAATTACCAAATTAGATGAGGAATTTTGGATCATAACTCCCCTGTTTGAAATTTTTTTGCTCAATAGAAGCTTTTACTAAAGGGGCAAGGAGATTTTTCCTTTACCTTCTCCTTAGAGTACCATTTGGCCTTGCGTGAAAATTTTGCTTTGAGCCTATTATCCCCCATTTTCAATGGGTGTGTGATTTTTATCACATTTTTAGCAAGGGATTACATGCTGATGGATATTTGGATGGCCTAGTATTGATGCTTGTAGAGGATTTTTCTTGTTGAGTGTTCTTGATCTTTGGTACATAGATGGATCATAAACACTTTTGGGTGTCATCTTTGGTTGAGTGCCCTCCTTGTTTCTCTCTTGTGGCATGTGTGGTGGAATTCTAGTGGCTTGTAGAAGTGGTTGTACCCTTTCTCATGTGTTGGTTATCTATTATGTACACTTTTATTGAGTTGGATGCTCCTATTATTTATTGATGGTCCCCTTGGTTCATGGATTTATGAGTTGGCATGGAGGTTGGGGTTGGTTGTTATGTGAACATTCATTGCACATATGTAGAGGTTGTTTCCCACTTGATGTAGTATTGCATATATATCTATTTGTTGGTTGAGGGTTTGACCCCTTAATGTATGGAAGCAACCTCTTGCACTTGTTGACTTATTCTACATTCATTGGTTTTTCCTTGATGAACACCAACCGATTGCAGGGTTGTTTACATACTAATTTATGCCATTTTTATGGGATGTTTTTGGAGGGGCATCTTAGATTTGGGAGTGGTTATATTTTGACAGTGCCCATACTTGAGCCATCTCAATGTCCTTAAATACAAAGTGACCACAATTTTTTTGAAAAGTGGTTACAATAGAAAATCCAATAAATATTGAGGAAGTTAGCGTTCCCAGAATAGTCATTTAACAAGTTACACTGTATTTTTCTCATGCATATCTTTTGGATCCTTTTCATGGAGAGTGCTCACCTTATTTGAGGAATCACTCCACCTTTTGAGACCTTTTTCTAGGAACACTACCTTTGGAGAGCCTTTGGAGGCTAGGTTTGACTGTTGTCATCATTCACCATCATTTGATGGATACCCCCTTTTCTTGCTCCCTTCCTCTCTTGGATATTGTACTTGTGGTTTTGACCACCATATTTCATGGATACGAGTTATTAAGGGTTCATTGGATTTTTTTGATTTGTTTCCTCCATCCCAGTCTAAATCCAGGGTTTTAGCATAGTTTATTCATATTTTATTGTAAAGGAACTTGAGCTTCTTTCCTATGTAAGAGAGGCTCTTCTTAATTCATTTCTCATGTTTAGATTGGAGGGGAAATCCCACTAAGTCTCATTGAAACATATTTTGGTTCTTATGGATGGTTGATGGTAGTGTTATGACAAGGAAATCTAGTTAATATTATGGTGTATTTTTTTGGATCAACAATGGTTTCTTACTTGGGATGATTTGCAAGTTACCTCTTTACTTTGCAAGGTTAAATTTTATTGGGTTTATGGTTGAATAGGGGGCATATTTTCAGCTCTTGATTGTATACCTTAGCATTCCATGCTTGATGAAGATTATGCCCAAGTTAGTGTTGAAAATACTACTAAGGTTATTCCATTGTAGATCCTAGGATAAATTTAGCTTTTATAGTTTCAACTTTCCCACATTCATTGCTAAGTAAATGCGCATATGGGGGTATAATGAGTCTGTAGGAATGATCACCTACCTTATCCAACGGTTCAAAAGTACCATATTGAAAATTGTTGATCTTCTTACTAAGACCCCATAGACTTTCTTTGTTTAAATGTAATTAGAGTTTGTCTCCCACCTTCAATGACTTATCAATTATGTGTTGATCATGCAGGACTTGTATTTTTATTTTTCCTATTGCTTCTTCAATGTCTTCTATATTTTCAAATGGATCTACTCGATCTTATCAATGAATTTTTCATCTTTCAATGCTTCTCTCGTCGTGTCTTCTCTTGCTCCTTGTTGTCCATATACAACATATAAGGGCAACGGCGACAAATATCCAAATCAAGTTCCAAAAGGGGATTTGTTGGTTGAAGTGTTATTATACCTCGAAATAACACTTCTCCATTCGAGTGATGACACAAAATGTGTCGTCACAAAAAATGACTAAATAGATAGAAGAGCCTAAACATTATAAGAGATATGGACCCTAAATACACAACATTTACTCTAGTATCAACATATTTTGATTATGAGTTTGGCTTGAATACACGACTTGCTTCTTGACAACCTGTCTATAATATACGAGCTGCACACATACAACCTACGTATTGATCTCAAAATCTGAATACGTGCGTTTCCTCAAGGAAACCCACATACCATACGCAAGTTGCCTTATTTTTACATGCATATTCCATTAAAACTCGTTGAAAATAAAAAGAAAACTAATCACGAGGTAGTTGGTGGCTTCAAACTCGTTATAACCTTAGATGTTTATCAATAAAACCCCTAGTATGTTGGTGGATTCAAACCCCAACCATAGGATAAATTCCCTAACAACATAACTAACGAATCCGTTGGGGATGTTCCTTTCTTTTGGGGTCTCTTTGTTGTAGTTTTCTTCCAGTTTTCCAATTCTGGTCATGTGTGTGGCTTACAGAAGTAGTATTCATCCAATCCAATTTGAATTCTTCGGTTCTTGAGTCTATTATTCTTTTTTGAAAAATTTGTGAAGAATCTGTGGGTGCAGAGTACTTACAGTCCTGCATTCCCTAAAAATACATGGGTTTTATGCTTTATAGTCGCATACCATACATGACTTGACTGCTACACAGTCACATATTTCATGTAGTTTAATATTTAAAAGCTATGGTTCAATTCCTCTAGGTCTTCTTTTGAATGTTTGGATTCTTCTAGACTTTACCTAGAGTTTTCTGTTGGACACAATGGTCACACAGAGGGGGGGTGAATATGTGGGAGAGAAATTATAGAATTTTTACCTTCTTTTAATCAATCAGAGTATATCAATAATTATGCCATCAATTGCATAATCAAATTCATCATGAGGCATAAGTAAAACATCACATCAAAAGAGAAGAATATATGGAATTTTGATCTTTATTTATTGTAGATGGAAGACAACAATATTCTCGATTACAATCATCACCAACTGATGAAAAGAGCACCAACTCTCATAAAAGGACCCATCCTAGTTTCTTAGCTCCAACTAAGAAGGGTTTGAGGAGTCCAATCCTCAAGTGCAAGATTCTTCTTGCAAGCAATCATATGGATTTGTTGCACAACCAACCTTTTCTCTGCACATCAATCTTTGCTCATCACTCTGCTGGTCAACATTGCTCATTAATCTTTGGTCAATCTGCTCATCAATCTCTGGTAAATCTGCTCATCACTGCTGCTCATCACAACTTCTCATCATTGCTACTCATTGCCGCTGCTCTAGTATCTCTGCACATCAACTTTGCTCATCATTGTTGCTCATTCTTTTATGCTCATTGGCGTGGAAGACATCGACGATTTATCGCGATTTCCACACCCCAGTGATATATCATAGAGATAAAAATAGCAATTTTTACCCGATTTTTCCTCAAACATCGAGAGTCGGCGGAAAAATTCGCCAAGCACGTGGACAGTCCAAGAATAAAGGCCATTTTTTTCTTTCTCATTTTTCTTTCTTGTTGAGGGGTTTGGAGAGCAAAGGATCTTGGTATCAGTTTGTTTGGAGCAAAGGAGTAGATTCATTGTGTTTCCATCAACAATCACCATGTTATTGTGGATTGGGGATTGATTCCCATTAGTGGTTTCTCAATTTGCAGGTATGTATATAATTGTGTAACCATTTGCTCAGCTTTTGTTTATTTTTTTGGTAAATTTGTTATAGGTTTAGGGTTCTTATATATTTTCCCTCTTCTTGCCAAATTTTAAAGAGAAATCTACTACCATTTATGCCAAATCTAGGACTGTTTTGTTATTTGCAACATTATTATTTTTTTGGGCAAATTTCAATGAATCTTACCATCTACTATCTGAAATTTATTTTTATTTTTTTTGCCCCAGGTTGGATCATTGTTGTGTGAAAAATCAAAATGCCTAAATATTTGGATTGTATGTGGGTATATGGTGAGCCCTTGGAAGGGTTTAATAGGCAAAAATTGTCTTGCAAGTTGTGTGGAAAGGAAATGAAAGGAGGGATCAGTCGATTGAAATACCACCTTGCACAAATTGCTGGGCATGAAGTGGGAATTTGTGAACAAGCAACCTCATAAATTGTTCAAATTTCCAATAAATCACTTTATGATATGAATATGAAGAGAGATGTGAGGGCATCGGTGAGGACTGATATTGGAAGAAGTAGAACTGGAAGTGAGAACTTTAACTCACTTGCACCTTCAAGTTCCACAATGCCCTCATCCGCCTCAACTTACTATGTTCCAAGAACCACTTGGTGCACAACCTTCTATCAGGTCAATGGTTAAAGTAAAGGAGAAGGTTGAAGAATACAAGCTTGTGGGTAGGTGTTTTTTATGGAGTGACATTCCTTTCAGCATTTACCAACCTATGTTTGATACTGTTGCTGTTGTTGGCCTAGGGTATAAGGCCCCCACCTTTGATGACTTGAGAGGGCCTATCCTTCAAGCTGAAAAGGTTGATTGCACTCAGATATTGGAGGAGTTTAAGGATTCACGGGGACTCACAGGATTTACGGTTATGTCAGATGGTTGCACCGATCAGAAGGGTAGGAGCCTTCTTAATTTCTTGGTCAGTTGCCCAAGGGTGATCATGTTTATTAGATCTTTTGATGCATCTGCACATATAAAATATGCAAAGTTGTTATGTGATTTGTTGGATGGGTTCATCCAAGAGATAGGTCCACAGAACATTGTCCAAGTCATAATGGATAACGTTGCTAATTATGTGGCTGCTGGCAGGTTTTTTATGATGAGGCATACGAATTTGTTTTGGACTCCTTGTGCTGCACATTGGATTGATTTGATGCTAGAGGATATGGGAAAAATTCCTTTAATCAGAGATATTGTTGATTCATCTAGGGGCATCGCAAAATTTATATATAATCATACATTCGTGCTCAACTTGATGAGACAATTCACAAATAACAGGGAGTTGGTGCATCCGACAATCACACATTTTGCCACAAGCTTCACTTCACTTCGATCTCTCTTGGCTTGTATGTGAGAGATTAAGAGAATGTTCCTTTCCAATGAGTGGCATGCATTGTCATTTGTTGATGTATTTGTAACTTCGGAATGTATTCACTCGTATATCTTATGTGTTGTACCCCGATGTTTATTCTGGGAAGCGTCTGTAATGTATTTGAGTCATGTCATGCCTCAATGTTCCTATCGGGAGATTCAATAATGTAAACAAGTCATGTAAAGTCATTGTGGGTAACCCTCCTATTGATTAAGGGTTAAATTCCCCACAGTTGTGGGGCACTAGGGTTATTAGACTCTCCTAGAGAAGTCGGCCCTAGGTGAGTTAATGTAAGTCGGTTCATTAGTACCCCAGTTGTGGTTACTCGAGCCTACATAACTGAGTTAGGATTACTCGAGACTACATAACAGAGTTAAAGGTTAAGTGAACGAAAGAATATAAATAGAGAGTGAGACTCTCTATTTATTACACACACATTCACTCACTGGGGTGCATGAGTGAGAGAGAAGAAGCTGGGATCAGAGAAAGAGACTACTGCTGTCGGGAGATCATTTTTATGTTTTCGGGTTTTACTTTTGGTGCTGATTCTATCTCTGAGGAAGTTGCAGGGTTTTCTCCTTTATGGTTTCCCCGAGGAAAATCTTTGTGTCTATTGTCTCTTGTGTTTGATTGCCGTGCTTGTTATTCTCTTAGTTAAAGATCCTAATATAATGATAGCTTGAATGATAAAAATCTAACATCATTTAGCACAAAACTGGAGGGGAAAGCCATATATAGGCTAGTATAACTCAAAGAGAGATTTTAGGCAGGAGTGGAGGAGGTGTGTTCCATTAGTGAACCTTTGGTAAAGGTTCTTCGGTTGGTTGATGAAGACAATCCTGCAACATGCTACTTGTATGAGGCCATGGATAAGGCCAAAGAATCCATCCGTGCATATTATGAGGACAATGGGGATGAGGGGTATGAGAGAATATTATTGATGTGGAAGGTCATTGATGAGCGATGGAACAATACACTCCATCGCCCCATTCATGTTGCAGGGATCTACCCCAATGCCACATTCTCCTACTCTTGTGGTTTTAGATTTGATGCTGAGGTTATGGATGGATTCCTCACGTGTGTTCAGAGGATGGTGCTAGATACGCAAGAACGTGCAGAGATTTCTAAAGAAATGGAGATATGTAGGATGGCTAGTGGGACATTTGGATTTGACATGGTTGTTCATGATTGGAAGGCCAGCATGCTAGGTAAGCTTCAAGTTCATTTTATTGCAAATTTCAATGTCTCTTCTCCATTTGTTTCAAAGTTCAAACTTTAAAATTTCAATGTTATTTTTCTTTAATTATGTTTCTAATTTTCTACTTTCTCTTATTTGTTCTAGATGCTTGGTGGACAAGCTATGGTCGAAGAGTACCCCATTTACAAAATCTTTCCATTTGGGTGCTAAGCAAAACATGTAGCTTGTCAGGATGCGAGCGCAATTGGAGTGTGTTTGAGAAAATACACACCAAGAAGCGCAATAGGTTAAAAAATTTCAAATAAACTTTTGAAGTTATTTTAAATGATAAATTATAAATTTATGCACATTTCCATGTCAAACTTTAAATTTTAAATTATATATTATAAAATTTGAATTATAATTTATAATTTATGCCCCTCATACAGGTTGGAAACTTCCTGCCTCAATGGCATGGTCTATGTCTACTACAACCTTCGATTATGTGTGAGGAAGCTTCAACAAACACTAGATGTGGATGCCGTTTCATTGGATGGGATTGACACCACTGTTGCATGGAGGTTGGAGAGCGAGGCACTTGTCATGGAATAGGACCTTGATTGGTTACATGAGGATTGGAGGTTTGGGCGGGGTGGGGGGTGGGAGCGGGGGTGGGGGAGCGCAAGTAGCAGGGGAGGTGACAGAGGAGATGGAGGATGATCTAGTGGAAGATATTGGTCGTGGGAGTGCACCACCACTTTCACAGACACAGAAACAATGACGACAAAGCGAGTTGGACTTGGACATAGAAGTGGCACTACTACTAGTAGGGGACGCCAAAATCTACATTCTTACTCTTCTAGAGGACGTCAGAGTGTAGCTTCTCCTTCTGTTAGAGCACATCAGAGTCCGTTTCCACTCGTAGGGCCTTCTTCAGCTAGAGGAAGAGCCATTACCAGAGCCATCACCTTTTCCCGTAAAAGGGGCATAGGGAATCACTAGTTTGTTTTATTTGATTTCATTGTACTATGCACTATGTATATCTTGGTTGATAGTTATTATGAGATACATTTATTATACTTTTTGATGATATTTTGAGGCTCTAGAGTCAGTACACTCATTACTACTCAGGAGTCAGGACATGATTTAGCATTGATGTATGATATATCATTAGACATCTTATACATCATATATATATGTTTTATTTTCATATTTATGTGGCAATGTGTTTATTTGATATTGTTGTTGCTTTAAATGTTGAAAAAATAGAAAAAAATGAATATTTTTGTATTTTTTTGAAGTTTGCCAATATTTGCCGATATTTTCCGATATTTCCCTGATGTTGTCGATAAATTGTGTTTCGCAACCTCGGCGATATTTTCACCGACACGATGTATTCCACACTGCTTCTCATTAATACTGTTGGTTAAGCTGGTCAATCTGCTCATGTAAACATCACTGCATACCACATCATACACAATTATTGAACAAGTAATTATGCTCTACTTTCACTGAACATAAGGCATGCATCTTCATGCATCATCATCATAGCTATGCATCATCGTCATAGGGTATGCATCCTCATAATCAAATTTACATACTCATCATCACAGTGTGCATCATTTATGCATCATCATCATCAAGTATACATCATAGTGCATAAGAGATGATCATCGCACTATGGTATGGATGTACATCATATTGTATAAGACTGCATCAACATCATAGAGTGTACATAATTATCACATGCATTATCATCATAAAGTGTATAATGTCATAGCATAAATTTATGCAACATCATCATCATAGCCTCCATAACATATTCAATGAATTCAAATATATATATACAAATATAGAGGCTCACATACTAAGATCAAATATGAACTCTATCCATGAGACACATGTGTCATCACAAGAGAGACTCAGAAGCATGAACCATACCTTTTTGAAGATCACAACATGAATAAATAGTAGAAAAAAAAAAAGATCTAGATCATGTCACCACATATCCCTCGTAACAAGATTTCCAATGAGCCAAGAACTTTGTAATTCCAATTCCGTATGAGAAAGTTATGCCAATTTTAGTGAAGATGCCCAGAAATTTCTCCTCCACAAAGTTTCGCATTTTTCTCCAAAAATTGCGAAAATACTGAGAGAATTGATCAGGAACAAATGAAATGTTTGATATTTTATTTATATCAGTTGTGGAGGAAAGTTAGTACCTCAAACTGGGCCAAAATGCAATTAAAAATTACAAATAATTAAATTCTCTTTTGTTTGGTCGGCTGACCCAAAAAGGCGGGGTGCACCAACTTCAACCGTAAGGAGTTAGAAGATGCTCCACATATCAACAGAAATGGCTTGACAAAGACTATCTCCCTATGATGGGTTTATTTCAAAATTCTCGGTATAATACCCTTAAATTATTCAATATGTTCAGGACGTCAAAGAGTCCACACATGAGGGTGCCAAATACCATACCACCAACTACAAGAGTTTCAAAGTATTCTTCAACATATCAAGGCACGTCAATGGGATCTACCTCCATCTACATCCCAATAAGCATACAACCACAAACATGACCATGCATCACCATCAACAAGCTACCAAGTGTGTGGGTTCAAGACCCAAGGAACCACATGCAATGGTTTCAAGGACTCTTTCAAGGATATCATATGACATTTAAACAAGATACTTTCCTTGGAATTCAATCCCATCACATAGGACTCCATTACTAAGTGATGAGGGAATCATGACCAAATATTCCATCATATTAAAGGCTCCAACAATCATGGGCCTACAAATCACGATATGTATGGATTCCAAGACCCAAATCATTTCCAAATGCAACATCAATGATCATACAGAGTCTAAGGGTCATCATCCCGCCATTTATGTGGGTGCCAAACCTTCTCTTGCATAATGACCATCTCCAACGGTTCCATGACCCCAACAAGGGCTCCATGAGAATCAAGATCTTCATCAAGTCGTTAATGACCACAACATCACCTTTAAGGACCATTAGGCCATCAAATGTGGGTCCAAGGGATTCTTCAGGGCTTCTTCATCAAGAAATGGGATTCACATGATTCTTCAACCACCTCAACCACACCAGGAAACCTCCAAGGGTCAAGATCCATCATGACGTCACCTGTGGGGTTGCTAGACCTTCTCTTGGGGTACCGGGACACCATCAGAGCATGAATGAGCACATAATGGGTCATTAATGCTTCTACAACCAATATAGGGATTCACCATCATACACAAAGGCTTCAATACCATATCCAGGGTCTTCATCACCATCATCAGGGCCTTCAACATATTCAACAAGGTGGTGGCTACAAGATTCGTCCTTGTGGGTACATGGACCTTGTCAACTAGGTACAAGGTGCTTCAAGGCACAAACCCACTCTGTAATGGGTCAAAGGCACTGCAAGTGAGACTTGGTGGCATTAAAGACAACCTGTGGGGCCACTGCAAGCCCATGTTGGAATCAATGACAATTTCATCAACAATATCCCCCTTTTTCATTGATGTCAACAACTCATGCTCCCCCTATGAGCATGCTCCCCTTTTTTCTTTATCTCTCCCTTTGTATTCATCTCTCCCCCTTTGGCATTAATGTCAAAGGTGCCCACATATCTGCATCTTAAATCACTGATCATTGCTCCCCCTATCAATATGCACCATCCTAGGACGTGTCTGTATTCCTGGAGTAACCATCCTTTATCCTTTGAGTTCATCCTCCAGTGTTATGAACTCAAGGTGTGCTAAGGTATTTGACATGTAGCAGGGGAGGCAATATAGGAGATGGAGGATGATCTAGTGGAAGATATTGGTCGTGGGAGTGCACCACCACTTTCACAGACACAGAAACAATGACGACAAAGTGAGTTGGACTTGGACATAGAAGTGGCACTACTACTAGTAGAGGATGCCAAACTCTATATTCTTACTCTTCTAGAGGACATGAGAGTGTAGCTTCACCTTCTGTTAGAGCACATCAGAGCCCGTTGCCACCCGTAGGGCCTTCTTCAGCTAGAGGAAGAGCCATTACTAGAGCCGTCACCTTTTCCCGTAAAAGGGGCATAGGGAATCACTAGTTTGTTTTATTTGATTTCATTGTACTATGCAATATGTATATCTTGGTTGACAGTTATTATGAGATACATTTATTATACTTTTTGATGATATTTTGAGGCTTTAGAGTCAGTACACTCATTACTACTCAGGAGTCAGGACATGATTTAGCATTGATGTATGATATATCATTAGACATCTTATACATCGTATATATATGTTTTATTTTCATATTTATGTGGCAATGTGTTTATTTGATGTTGTTGTTGCTTTAAATGTTGAAAAAATAGAATAAAAATGAATATTTTTGTATTTTTTTGAAGTTTGCCAATATTTGCCGATATTTTCCGATATTTCCCCGATGTTGTCAATAAATTGTGTTTCGCAACCTCAACGATATTTTCACCGACACGATGTATTCCACACTGCTTCTCATTAATACTGTTGGTCAAGCTGGTCAATCCGCTCATGTAAACATCACTGTATACCTCATCATACACAATTATTGAACAAGTAATTATGCTCTACTTTCACTGAACATAAGGCATGCATCTTCATGCATCATCATCATCATAGGTATGCATAATTGTCATAGGTTATGCATCCTCATAATCAAATATACATACTCATCATCACAGTGTGCATCATTTATGAATCATCATCATCAAGTATACATCATAGTGCATAACAGACGATCATCGCACTATGGTATGCATGTACATCATATTGTATAAGAGTGCATCAACATCATAGAGTGTACATAATTATCACATGCATTATCATAATAAAGTGTATAATGTCATAGCATAAATTTATGCAACATCATCATCATAGCCTCCATAACATATTCAATGAATTCAAATATATATATACAAATATAGAGGCTCACATACTAAGATCAAAGATGAACTCTATCCATAAGACACATGTGTCATTACAAGAGAGACTCAGAAGCATGAACCATACCTTTTTGAAGATCACAAGATGAATAAATAGTAGAAAAACAAAAATAAGATCTAGATCATGTCACCACATATCTCTCGTAACAAGATTTCCAATGAGCCAAGAATTTTGTAATTCCAATTCCGTATGAGAAAGTTATGCCAATTTTAGTGAAGATGCCCAGAAATTTCTCCTCCACAAAGTTTTGCATTTTTCTCCAAGAGTTGCGAAAATACTGAGAGAATTGATGAGGAACAAATGAAATGTTTGATATTTTATTTATATCAGTTGTGTAGGAAAGTTAGTACCTCAAACTGGGCCAAAATGCAATTAAAAATTACAAATAATTAAATTCTCTTTTGTTTGGTCGACTGACCCAAAAAGGCGAGGTGCACCAACTTCAACTGTAAGGAGTTAGAAGATGCTCCACATATCAACGAAAATTGCTTGACAAAGACTATCTCCCTATGATGGGTTTATTTGAAAATTCTTAGTATAATACCTTTAAATTATTCAATATGTTCAGGACGTCAAAGAGCCCACACATGAGGGTGCCAAAGACCATACCACCAACTACAAGAGTTTCAAAGTATTCTTCAACATATCAAGGCACATCCATGGGATCTACCTCCATCTACATCCCAATAAGCATATAACCACAAACATGACCATACATCACCATCAACAAGCTACCAAGTGTGTGGGTTCAAGACCCAAGGAACCACATGCAATGGTTTCAAGGACTCTATCAAGGATATCATATAATAACATTTAAACAAGATACTTTCCTTGGAATTCAATCCCATCACATAGGACTCCATCGCTAAGTGATGAGGGAATCATGACCAAATATTCCATCATATCAAAGGCTCCAACAATCATGGGCCTACAAATCACCATATCTATGGATTCCAAGACCCAAATCATTTCCAAATGCACCATCAATGATCATATAGAGTCTAAGGGTCATCATGCCGCCATTTATGTGGGTGCTAAACCTTCTCTTGCATAATGACCATCTCCAATGGTTCCATGACCCCAACAAGGGCTCCATGAGAATCAAGATCTTCATCAAGTTGTTAATGACCACAACATCACCTTTAAGGACCATTAAGCCATTAAATGTGGGTCCAAGGGATTCTTCAGGGCTTCTTCATCAAGAAAGGGGATTAATAGGATTCTTCAACCACCTTAACCACACCAGGAGACCTCCAAGGGTCAAGATCCATCATGATGTCACCTGTGGGGTTGCTAGACCTTCTCCTAGGGTACCAAGACATCATTAGAGCATGAATGAGCACATAATGGGTCATTAATGCTTCTACAACCAATATAGGGATTCACCATCATACACAAAGGGTTGAATACCATATCCAAGGTCTTCATCACCATCAACAGGGCCTTCAACATATTCAACAAGGTGGTGGCTACAAGATTCGGCCTTGTGGGTACATGGACCTTGTCAACTGGGTACAAGGTGCTTCAAGGCACAAACCCACTCTGTAATGGGTCAAAGGAACTGCAAGTGAGACTTGGTGGTATTAATGACAACCTATGGGGCCACTGCAAGCCCATGTTGGAATCAATGACAATTTCATCAACAATATCCCCCTTTTTCATTGATGTCAACAACTCATGCTCCCCCTATGAGCATGCTCCCCTTTTTTCTTTATCTCTCCCCCTTTGGAATTAATGTAAAAGGTGCCCACATATCTGCATCTTAAATTACTGATCATTGCTTCCCCTATCAATATGCACGATCCTAGGACATGTCTGTATTCCTAGAGTAACCATCCTTTATCCTTTGAGTTCATTGTCTATTGTTATGAACTCAAGGTGTGCTATGGTATTTGAGAGATCTTAGGCTTGTCTTGCCATATTGAATCCATCCTCCCTACTCTGATCAACCTCTCCTATCTGTAGCTGCTCGGTCTTCTTCATCCATACTTGCTTCTTAGCATCTGTCCTTTTAGCATTTGTTCCTTCATATGTATTGGATTTCCTTGATGAGATGTATAGGAAACTTCTCAAGTATTGTTTCAATGTACTCCAACAATCTAGAGCTTTGTGCCCAAGGAAACTGCAACTACAAAACCCCATCATACGACAATATGAAACAATGTGATCAACATGGTTGCATGTCCAACACCTGACTGAGTTGTTGGAACTTCCAACACTTCTTTGATCAAATTCATGGGAGTGCACCACCACTTTCAAAGACACAGACAGAGACAATGATGACAAAGCGAGTCTGTTGCCACCTGTAGGGCCTTCTTCAGCTAGAGTAAGATCCATTACCAAATCCATCACCTTTTCTCGTAAAAGGGGATGAGGGAATCACTAGTTTGTTTTATTTGATTTCACTCTACTATCCACTATGTAGATCTTGGTTGACACTTATTATGAGATACATTTACTATACTTTTTGATAATACTCTAAGGCTCTAGAGTTAGTACACTCATTACTACTTAGGAGTTAGGACATGATTTAGTATTGATGTATGATATATCATTAGAAATCTTATACATCATATATATATGTTTTCTTTTCATATTTATATGGCAATGTGTTTATTTGATGTTGTTGTTGCTTTAAATGTTTAAAAAATTGAAAAAATGAATATTTTTGTAGTTTTATGAAGTTTGCTGATAGTTGTCGATATTTTCTGATATTTCCCCGATGTTGCCGATAAATTGTGTTCCCGAAGCTCAGCGATATTTTCGCTGACATGATGTCTTCCACATTGCTGCTCATTAATATTGTTGGTCAAGCTGGCCAATCTGCTCATGTACACATCATTGTATACCTCATCATACACAATTACTGAAGAAGTAATTATGCTATGCTTTCACTGAACATAAGGCATACATATTCATGCATCATCATCATAGGTATGTATCATCATCATAGGGTATGCATCCTCGTCATCAAATTTACATCATCATCATCTTAGTGTGCATCATTTATGCATCATCATCATCAAGAATACATCATAGTGCATATGAGAGCATCATCACACTATGGTATCCATGTACATCATATTGTATAAGAGTGCATCAACATCATATAGTGTGCATCATTATCACATGCATTATCGTCATAAAGTGTACCATATCATAGCGTAGAGGTATGCAACATCATCATCATAGCCTCCATAACATATTGAATGACTTCAATTATATATACCAATATAGAGGCTCACATACTAAGATAAAAAATGAACTCTATCCATGAGAGACATGTGTCATCACAATATAAACTCAGAAGCATGAACCATACCTTTTTGAAGATCACAATATGAAGAAACAATAGAAAAACCAAAATAAGATCTAGATCATGTCACCACATATCCCTCCTAACAAGATTTCCAACGAGCCAAGAATTTTATAATTCCGATTCCGTATGAGAAAGTTATGCCAATTTTAGTGAATATGCCCATAAATTTCTCCTCCACAAAGTTTCGCATTTTTTTCCAAGAGTTGTGAAAATACTGAGAGAATTGACGATGAACAAATGACATGTTTGATATTTTATTTATATAAGTCGTAGAGGAAAGTTAGTACCTCAAACTGGGCCAAAATGCAATTCAAAATTACAAATAATTAAATTCTCTTTTGTTTGCTCGGCTGGCCCAAAAAGGTGGGGTGTACCAACTTCAACCGTAAGGAGTTAGAAGATGCTCCACATATCAACAGAAATGGCTTGATGAACACTATTTCCCTATGATGGGTTTATTTGAAAATTTGAGGTATAATACCCTTAAATTATTCAATATGTTTAGGATGTCAAAGAGCTCACACATGAGGGTGCCAAAGACCATACCACCAACTACAAGAGTTTCAAAGTCTTCTTAAGTATTCTTCAACATATCAAGGAAAATCCATGGGATCTACCTCCATCTACATCCCAATAACCATATAATCACAAACATGACCATACATCACCATCAACAAGTTACCAAGTGTGTGGGTTCAAGACCCAAGGAACCACATGCAATGGTTTCAAGGACTCTTTCAAGGATATCATATAATATTTAAACAAGATACTTTCCATGGACTTCAAGCCCATCACATAGGACTCCATCGTTAAGTGATGAGGGAATCATGAACAAATATTCCATCATATCAAAGGCTCCAACAATCATGGGCTTACAAAACACCATATGTATGGATTCCAAGGCCCAAATCATTTCCAAATGCACCATCAATGATCATATAGTGTCTAAGGGTCATCATGTCACCATTTATGTGGGTGCCAAATCTTCTCATGCATAATGGCCATCTCCAATGGTTTCATGACCCCAACAAGGGCTCCACGAAAATCAATTTCTTCATCAAGTCATTAATGACCACATCATCACCTTTAAGGACCATTAATCCATCAAATGTGGGTCCAAGGGATTCTTCAGGTCTTCTTCATCAAGGAAGAGGATTCATAGGCTTCTTCAACCACCTCAACCACACCAAGAGACCTCCAAGGGTCAAGATCCATCATGAAATCACATGTGGGGATGCTAGACCTTCTCCTGGGGTACCATGACACCATCAGAGCATGAATGGCCATAGAATGGCTCATTAATGCTTCTCCAAACCATCTTGGGATTCACCATCATCCACAAAGGAATCAACACCATCTCTAGGGTCTTCATCACCATCAGTAGGGCCTTCAACATCTTCAACAAGGTGTTGGCTACAATATTCGGCCTTGTGGGTACACGGACCTTGTCAACTGGGTACAAGGTACTTTAAGGCACAAACCCACTCTGTTAGGGATTAAAGGAACTGTAAGTGAGACTTGGTGGCATCAATGACAACTTGTGGGGCCATTGCAAACCCATGTTATAATCAATGACAATTTCATCAACAATATCCCCCTTTTTCATTGATGACAACAACTCATGCTCCCTCTGTGAGCATGCTCCCCTTTTGTCTTTATCTCTCCCTTTGTCTTCATCTCTCCCCCTTTGGCATCAATGACAAAGGGAGCCCACATATTTTCATCTAAAATTACTGATCATTGCTTCCCCTGTCAATATGCATGATCTTAGGACGTGTCTGTATGCCTGGAGTAACCCTCCAGCATTATGAACTCAAGGTGTGCTAAGGTATTTGAGAGACCTTAGGCTTGGATTTCCATATGTAATCCATCATCCCTGCTATGATCAACCTCTCCTATTTGTAGCTGCTCGGTCTTCTTCATCCATACTTGCTTCTTGGCATCTATCCTTTCAACATTTGTTCATCCATACTTGCTTCTTGGCATAGGCTCCTTTTCTTCCAACTGATTCTTCAAGATTTGTTCTATCCTTTTGGCTTCCTCCATTTGAGTCTTCAGATCATGACAGCGTCCCTAGTTTCTTCAATCTCTTCAGTAGTCTCTTCCTGTTTTTCCTTTTGATTGATCAATTCAGTATTTAGTTGTTCAACTTCAACATCCTTGTCTTTCATATGATCTCGTAACTCTCTGTCCTTGTGTTTGAGCTTTACAAGCAACACCTTCATTGTCATGGTATTATGCTGATATTCATTCAAAGAGTCCAAGATTTTATTTTTTTAACATCGTGAATTCACTATGGTTCGTATTTACTATGTTCATGACCTAGTTTGCGTTGAGATCAATAATCAACAACATGAGCTCATGCACAGGATTTGATAGACCTTCATCCTCATCTTCAATATCTTTTTCAATTTCATCACACAAGCTATCATTACAATCATAAGAGTCCATACCTTTACTGAAGTCCTCTTCTTTCTTGTCTTATTCTTGATTGATCTCTTCTGGGGGCTTGTCTTCTGATTCCTGATCTGTCTTTTCGGGTTCTGGTCTTTCCTTCTGATACTTGCTCTCCAACTTGAACCATAGATATTTGGTTGAAGTGTAATCCCCTACACTTTCCTTCAATGAACTGGGAATTCCATCCATGAGGAACTTCAAGGCTGTAGTATTGTCCTTCTTTACTTCCTTCTGTGTAGTTAATTTCCCCTTCTTGTTTGTTGGAGCAGGTGGTTTGATCACAATCTCCCAAACACCAAAATTCTTCAAATATTTCTTCATCTTTCTCCTCCAATCAAAATAGTATGTAACATCAAGTACAAGGACGTCATTGCTTGATGACTTTGCTTTTCCTTCCATTGTGTCTTCGGATTTCCTTCAAGCTTGCAAGGCTTGTGACAAAGGCCTGATCTGATACCAATTGTTGGACAAAACTACCACACTGAGATGGGGGGTGAATCAGTGTGAGAGAAATTATAAAATTTTTACCTTTTTTTAATCAATCCAAGTATATCAATCATTATTTCATCAATTGCATAATCAAATTCATCACGAGTCATAAGCACAACACCACTTCAAAAGAGACACAAGAATATATGGAATTTTTATCTTTATTTATTGTAGATGGAAGACAACAATATTATCTATTACAATCAACACCAACTAATGAAAAGAGAACCATCTCTCATAACATAACCCAACCTGGTTTTCTTATCTCCAACTAAGAAGGGTTTGAGAAGTCCGATCCTCAAGTGAAATATTATTCTTGCAAGCAATCATATGGCTCTTTTGCACAACCAAAATATGCTCTACACATTAATTTCTCCTCATCACTCTGCTAGTCAACACTGCTCATCAATATCTAGTCAATATGCTCATCAATCTCTGGTCAATTTGCTCATCATAACTGCTCATCACTGTTGCTCATCATAACTGCTCATCACTTCTGCTCAAGTATCTCTACACATCAACTTTGCTCATCACTGCTGGTCATTATTTTCTACTCATTAATACTGTTGGTCAAGCTATTCAATCTACTCATGTACATATCATTGTACACCTCATCATACACAATTATAGAACAAGCAATTTTGCTCTGCTTTCACTGAACATAAGGCATGCATTGTCATGCATCATCATCATAGGTATGCATCATTGTCATAGGGTATGCATCATCGTCATAGGGTATGAATCCTCCTCATCAAATATACATCATCATCATCTTAGTGTGTACCATTTATGCATCATCATAATCAAGTATACATCATAGTGCATAGGACAGCATCATCACACTATGGTATGCATGTACATCATATTGTGTAAGAGTGCATCAACACCATAGAGTGTACATCATTATCACATGCATTATTATTATAAAGTGTATCATATCATTGCATAAAGGTATGCAACATCATCATCATAGCCTCCATAAAATAATGACTTCAAATATATATACCAATATAGAGGCTCACATACTAAGATCAAAGATGAACTCTATCCATGAGAGACATGTGTCATCACAAGAGAAACTGAGAAGAATGAACCATACATTTTCGAAGATCACAAGATGAAGAAATAGTAGAAAAACCAAAATAATATCTATATCATGTCACCACATAGCCCTCGTAAAAATATTCCCAACAATCCAATCATATCAAAGGCTCCAACAATCATGGGCCTACAAATCACCATATCTATGGATTCCAAGACCCAAATCATTTCCAAATGCACCATCAATGATCATATAGTTTCCAAGGGTCATCATTCCACCATTTATGTGGGTGCCAAACCTTCTCATGCATAATGACCATCTCCAAGGGTTCCATGACCCCAACAAGGGCTACACGGGAATCAAGATCTTCATCAAGTCATTAATGACCATATCATCACCTTTAATGACCATTAAGCCATAAAATGTGGGTCCAAGGGATTCTTCAGGGATTCGTAATCAAGAAAGGAGCTTCATAGGATTCTTCAACCATCTCAACCACACCAGGAGACTTCCAAGGGTCAAGATCCATCATGACATCACCTGCGGGGTTGCTAGACCTTCTCCTGGCGTACCATGACACCATCAGAGTATGAATGACCACATACTGGGTCATTAATGCTTCTCCAACCCATCTAGGGATTCACCATCATCCCCAAAGGCTTCAACACCATCTCCATGGTCTTCAAGATATTCAGCAATGTGGTGGCTATAAGATCCAGTATTGTGGGTACAGGGACCTTGTCAATTAAGTACAAGGTGCTTCAATGCACAAACCCACTCTGTAAGGGGTCAAAGGAACTGCAAGTGAGACTTGGTGGCATCAATGACAACCTGTGGGGCCACTGCAAGTCCATGTTGGAATCAATGACAATTTCATCAACATTTTCTTTGGTCTGTGACTTGTTTGATCTCTGTTTGCTAGAATTGTAAGCTTCCTTCAGTAGGTTGGTTTGAATCTTTGTAAAGATTTTTTGGGTCTCCCCGCTTGGTTTGTGCTTGAACTGAGTTTAGGTAGGGTCTGAGTATTTCAATTTTTTTAAATCTCTGATCCTAATTACAGCCTAGTTTCTTTATAAGCCAACTTGATTTCTTCTTTTTCAAGCTTGGAACAATCTTGTCATAAAGGATTCTAGTAGTTTGTCTAAGTAGGGTATTGTCGAATTTCTCATGGTCTTAGAAGTTTGTGTATATGGTATATTAGATCTGAGTCTTTTTTTACAATTTTTCATATTTCTAACTTGCATTTGTGTATAATTTCACATTTTTCACTTCATTTTTTAAAAGAAAATAAAAACAAAGCATAATTTAGGTGCATATTAGTCTTATGTAGACACATCTACATTGTTTTTTGAATTTTCAAAAGAGAAAAAGAAAAAAAAATCATTTCCAAAGTTGAATAGGTACTTTCATTGGTTTTGAAAAAAGTAAAATATAAGTGGAAAGCTTAGTTTGAAATACATTACACCATGCACTTTTTACTTTATTGGTGAGTAAAAAATACCATAAGTTTCATGACCATTTACCCTGAGTAAACAATAAACTTTAAAAAGAATGCTTAAAATTTAAAATTGATTAGTAATGTTTTATTTTTTAGGGGCGACACTCACTAGCTTAGGCAAGGGTTTTGGATTAGGGTTATCTTTAACTATCCAAAACCATTTAAACTAAAACATAGTGGCCTTTCACTTAGGAAATCCAATTTTACAAGGAAGTGAATTAGAAATCTCCTCTGACACAGTAGTCAAGCACGAGGTTGTGCGAAGATTGGGTTGTGGAGATACCCCTCCAACACTCAGTTTAGGACACACTAGAGCTATTGTTCATTCGGTGATTCACTCAGTACCACCCTTGGCCCCGTGAGGTGCCGGTGTTGTTTGAGTTTTGGGTTTTTTTACGTTTCCCATGCACACCATTTGGACTAACGACTGTTCCTTCGTAACTTCGTTGTAGATTTGGTAGCCTTAGTATCTTGAATTAGGATTCTTACAGAGGTGATGGTGGAAGGATATTTCCACTGTGCTTAGGACAGATGTGGGAGGAAACCCCGTGCAACAATTTGGAAAAGTGGTTGGTGATTCAAAGGTTTGTCCTAGGAAAATTGTATGGGGACCCCGAGTAAATGTTCTTCGACCCTTCACTAGTTTTCTCTGGGCCCTCATCATCCCAGAATTTACTTTGGAAGGCATCTTCATATGCTTGGTTTCTGATACTTAGGAAATTTTATAATGGTGTGATTTTTGGTTTGCTTGTGTTATAGATCGACCTTTAGGTGTGTGTAAATAAATTTTTTAGCTGTGGAGGATCAAACTCCTTGTAGGTCAAGAATGTTGCAAAACCTTCCTGCACTTACAATTGTGGAGCCTCCATTGCCACCTATAAGGCATAAAGTAAACAAAAGTGGCTCATTCCAATCAACTGGTATTAGTGAAATTCCAGGAGAACCTAAACTAAGATATATTCAACTTGACCCTATGTTAGTAGAGATCTAAGACTTACAAGTCGAAGGGTTTTGAATAAATTATAACTCACCTATGACTAATTTAGGAATCCAATCCTTTTACAAATTTGATCGTTTAGTCAACCTGGGATTTTTTTCCCTCTAGGCGTCATAATGTCAAGTTCGTGAGAAGGAACATGGGATATGTATACCCTTACCTCTGCTATTTTAGTCATTGGAGTATATCTTCCACATGTTCTACCAGTGGTATCTTTAAATTTTACTTCTTCAACACATGTTTCACCGAGGAATAGGGTCATGAGTCATCTAGTATCCCTGAATCCTACTCCTAGTCTGTATAATGTAGTGGTCACTGGTATACCCAGTGTACCCTTCACATCCTCTCTTATATTTCAGAACTTTCAGAACAACCCTAGTAGTACCACTTCTTTTGTTCAAGGATATACTTGGTATTGGGGGCATATCCCTCCATCCTCTCCTTTCGTAGGTCATGTACCTACTTATTTAGGTGTATCTTCAGGAAGTTAGAATCCTTTTTCAGGATTCACATTTAAAACTCCTAGCCAGGTTTGGACCGCACCAATAGAAAGCTCTACTTTTTCACTATTTGGTGGAAAATTATTGATCTTGTGTGTATGACACTCGTTTCGGTTAGAAGCAAGAAAACTTAGTATAATGAACCTTAGGTTAGTAATCCCTTGGATTTTGGGTGGAATCCATTCCAAAATATTGTCACTTCACAACCGACGGCTAGGGGAAACCCCAGTTAACCTTACAGGAACATAGGTGCATGAACTTCCTCACACTAGGTCCCTCAATATCAAACTTTGGCTAGGCCTCGATTTCATTTTTTGGAAACTTTAAACTTCCTAGATATTTCAAAACTGATGAACAACCCTATGTGCCATGATCCGACTTGGCCACCGATCCATATTAAATTACCTTCAGACATTCCCAAGTTTGAAGAAAAAACTGGAGAAGACCTTGGTGACCATGTCACTCATTTCGTTTATGGTGTTCCTCGAATTCACTGAGCAATGATTTGATTCGATTGAGTATTTTTGAAAGGACTCTACTAGTGTAGCTACTAAGTGGTACATTGAACTTCCATCTACTACTTACGATAGTTTCCTTTATTTAGAAACAATTTTTCTCAATCACTTTCAACTTCCTGTCTGGTATGATGTCGGTATAGACCTTTTATCGATCTTTTGACAAAATAAGGTCACACATATTTCTGATCACATTTAGGAGTGGAGAAGAAGGAAGAGGCTTATTAAAGTCAATATCCCTCCGAAGTTTCTGTTGGAATGGTTTTTGAAATCCATATTACTATATATTTCAAAAGAAGTTTCGAATTCGGGAGTGACGACCGAAGAGAAAGCCATTCTTAGGTCCCAACAACTTGATCTGATTTATGCTCAGTCTAAGATCTTCTATGAAATTATACCTAACGCACCAAGGTCTAATACCGACTTTGGAGAACCCAAGCCTGGACCACATGTTCATGGAATTGTTGGTTTAGTTGAGTCATCTACCATGGAATCTATAGCAAAACAAATACATGAGTTATCTATCAAGTAGTTTGTAGTAAAGGAAACTAGCTCTGCCACTCCATCCCCTCAAAATGTAAACATTTATAACGCACAATCCAATCAAAATGGCACTTAGCAGTCCGTTGGGAAGAAAAACAAAGGAAATAAGGGAGGGGGAAATCAAAACAAACCAAAACCCATGAATAATTTCGAGGGGGGAAAGAAAGAGAAGAAGAAAGTGAAATTTACTTGCAATATTTGTCAGGAAGATCATTTAACTTATCAATGCCCCCTTATGGAATAAGCTTAAAAGTTGCTAAAGAAACAACTTGCTGTCCTTAAGGACCCATTACCACATGGACAAAATGCAAGTTTGAGCGATCCTAAGAACGCTGGGAGTACTCATAATGCTTCCTCTGTTGATCAATCGTACATTAATATGGTTTGATCCAATGCTTTATTGCAAACTGGTGCCAAAAACTACAAGCCCAAGTCGTTGCAGGAAGATGAGAAACATGTCAAATCAAGAACCCTAATTTCTATTGAAAAACCGACTGACCCTATGCCGAAGATATCGAAAGGTGTATTCAAGAGAGAATATCACAATCCTAATGTTAGGGTTGCTCCCAACTATTCGATTGTGTAAGACTTGCCCCGGATTCCTTGTGCTATGTCCATCTTGGAAGTGTTACAAAGTTTTCCTTCATAGTGTAATGCACTTCTGGAAGCTATAAGAAGCTTATATTTTGCAGGTTTAATGGAAAAGTTTGACTTGTATAATGTCAAACCTTGCTTACCTTACCACGTCTCTTTTCAAATCGAAGTAGTCCATTGCAAAAAAACCATTGGATGAACTGTTATAGAATAATGCGTACCTACGTGTGTGATGGACATTTCTTATTGGAAATATATGGGATATTCTGAGTTGGTCCCATCGAACACCTTACCGAACGCTTTGGATGGAAGGTCTTTCTATCTGCATGGTATCCCTTCTTTCAACATAGAATTGGTAGTGAAAACAGTTTTAGTTGAAGTAAAGGTTGTAGACACTCCATTGGAATACAACTTGCTCTTGGGCAGGAGTTGGACCTATTCCACCTGTGCCATTCCGTCGTTAGTTTTTTGGGTCCTTATGTTCCCTCATGAAGGGAATATAGTGTTGAACATAATGGTCACATTCAGAGGGGGGGTGAATCAATGTGTGAGAAATTTAAACCTTTTTCACTTCTATTAGTCAATTAGAGCATATCAAGCATTATGCTACCAATCACAATATCAGATTCATTAGTTAAATCATAATCACAACAAAAACATCAAAGAGACACAAGAATATTTGTAATTTGAGCTTTATTTATGGTAATGGAAGACTTCAATCTTCTTGATTACAATCATCACCGACTGATGAAAAGAGAACCAACTCTCATAACAAGACCCGACCTTGTTTTCTTAGCTCCAACTAAGAAAGGGTTGAGGAGTCCAATCTGAAGTGAAAGATTATACTTGCAAGCAATCATATACCTCAGTTTCTCAATTAACCTTAGCTTATCAATATTCTCATCACAACTGCTGGTCAATCTTTGCTCATCACTCTTTGCTTTGTCAATCTGTTGATCAATACTGTTGGTAAAAAGTCTGCTCATAGTCCTCGTTCCAAGTCATCAAGGAATTTGTTCATATAGGTATTCTCATGTCTTTATCACCATCATTATCAAGAGTATCAACAAGTATGCATCAAGTATGCATCATCATAATCATCAAGGTCTGTCAAACATCAAGATCTGAACATGTCATCAAGTTTTGCATATGTTATCTTCTAGGGAAGTCATGCATCAACATCATGGAGTGTTCATCATAGTGCATAGGAGAGCATGCATCATCATCGTCATAGGGTATGTGTCAACAAGGATATCTCATCATCATTCACTTCATGAACCTCCTAATGCTTCAAACTTTGCATGTCATACATACATACTATATATCTTGCACTGTGTGTGTCAACTCTACCATTCGGCTGTGTATATGCTTCAAACTGTGACTATGTGGAAAGAAGACCAGCCAAGGTCATAACTTAGACTGAGAAAAGCTTCAAACAAAGAACTGTGTATGCATAGAAGTATCCTAAACAATGTCACACCATTGAACTGAATTTGTGTTGTCCAAACCACAAAGTGAGTACTGTGGAAAACCCTCAAGCATTGACTTGTTAGCTCATATTCATGTAATCAAGGAATGCTCATATTCACAACTCCTTTTGATATTGTTAAGGTCTGCTTATGTCCTCAAATTAGACATAGTATTCTCACAATAAACTAGGTCTGTAACTTCCTTGATCAAAATATGTTTCCCCAAACATTCAAGTCATTAGTCTTTTGCAAAAAGAGTTGGATTAGGACTTGTTGACATTCATTTTAATGGAGTGTACCAGAACAAGAAGAACCTTATCAACACTCAAACTTTGTTTATACCTTGGCTTGACCTTGGTCTTGAAGGGTTGTGTATATGCTAGTAAGTGTCAACCTCGGACTTGGACATGGATGAGAAGATCCCACATTATTAAATTCAAATGCTGTGCATCATCTTGGAAGAAACACTATGTCGAACCTCGAACCCAGTCATCATTCAGACTGTGTATACACCTCAGACATGTGGACTATATGTTGGTGTATGTGTTGGTAAAGAAACCCCAGAACAATATCCAAATCAGATTGTGTGTTAGACTGTGAAGTGTGAAAGGCCTGCAACAAATTTCAGGTGATGGTGTACTCAACAAGTGTTAAGTTTAGAACTGTTTACGAACTTCAAAAATGACTGTTTGTATGCTAAGATAAAATACCTATACCATGTCATGTTGGGATTGTTTGTTGACTATGGAAAAGCCTCCAAAACTAGTCACAAACATAAGATTTTTTCCCCAAAAAATGTCCAAGAAGAATGCTGCTTCAGTCTGCTTTGTATTTTGAAAACCCCAAGACAAGTCACAATATAAACCATAAAAAAAATTCAGGACTGTTTCTTCCTCAGTCTCCACTGAATTTTCCTCAGTCCACTTCAAGCTCTGATGCAAAATTTGGGATTGTACATACCCTTTAGCCTTAGGGATGCTTTCATGGTAAGAAAGAACTAGAAGATAAGTCAAAATAAATTAGGGACTGTTCCTCCCTGGGCTGTTGCTATCCAAATTCCTCTGTCACCACTACCTCAGTCTACTTCTCTTCCTCAGTCAACAATCTCTCCACATCCCATGAATTACCTCAGTTCATGACTTCTACCTTGGTCAGCGAGCTCTCTTCATTCATATTCATTGGATTTGTTTGTGAGTGGAAATGACTTGAGTTTATATACTCTTAAACGTTGACATGCCCTTGAATTAGGGCTGACTTCAAGGAGAGGTGAGTTGTTATTTTATTTTTGATTTTAAGTCAATCACTTCTTCAAACTTCAACCTTACCATTTAAAAATAGTTTTAGGATTGCATGTATTATTTTATCTTTGTTATACACATTCTTCAAGGTCATTCTTACCATTTACATGTCATCTTTAATGGTCATCATAAAGAAAGGGTATGCTCCAACTTATTATGGTTAACCTTATCATTTAAATGTTTTGTCTACAAGTCATATTTAATGATCATCATGTCACTCAAAACAAGGGAATCAATAACATCATACCCATACATATATCAAACAAATCATCTTCAACATTCATTCAATGGTACCATCAAGGACCCCATATGTATGACCAAGGACCCCATTATCAAGGTGCCATATCATCATCAAACCCATCCTCGATCATCATCCCGAAGCCACCGAGCATGTCCAAGTGGGTGCCAAGCCTTTATCATTCCCTAGGATCATTAATTCACCAAGTGTGGGTAGAAGGACTTCTTCATCATGCAAGAGGATTCATGGGCTTCTTCAAACACACCAACCACACATGAGGACCTATAGGGGTCAATATCCATCATGCCACCTCCTGTGGGGTTGCAATGCATTCACCTAGGGTACCATGACCCCATCAAAGCATGAAGGACCACACAATGGGTCATTAATGCTTCTTCAACCCATCAAGGGATTCTCCATCATCCATAGGGGATTCAACATAATATCCAGAGTATTCAACATCATTAGTAGGGTCTTCAACATTGTCAACAAGGTGGTGGCTCCAAGATCCATCCTTGTGGGTTCAAGGACCTTGTTAGGATCCACAAGGTGCTTCAAAGTACAACTCATCTCTGTATGACCTCTAAGGAACTATATGTGGGGGTACTGGGATCATCCATGCCTGTGCACTACTAGAGGGACTAGGTGGCATCAATTACTACTTGTGGGGCCACCGCAAGTGCCATGTTGGCATCAATGACAATTCAATCAACATATAGTTACTATCAATCAACTATCCTAAACTTGAGAGAGTCGTACGGACACATCAGATTCCAATGTATTGTTTATTGATAAGACATGCCCAATGAATGGAAGTTTAGGAGTTGGGATGTACATGTCAC
>LPNX010487515.1:5293-69289 GCA_001517045.1 Pseudotsuga menziesii | reverse complement strand
TAACCATGCATTCAGGTTAAGGGTTTGAAAGATATATTACTAAGCCTATTCTATTATTTTTGCTATATTATTTAAAAGTGTTGAATAAATAAAGATCAAATAAGTATCTATGCAATTAATAAACTTTATTTATTTTTATTATTTATACAAAATAAATAAACCTTTTTATTTTGTATGAATATAATGTATAAATAAAGTTCTTTGATCTTTTTAATATCTACCTAGAATATTATGTATAATTGACACTTTATTATACATAATGTTAGATTTGCAAAAATACCATTATCTCAAACCAGGAATCAACGTAAACTTTATTCACGAATCATGACTGAAAAGAATCATCCCTAGCTTCAACATTATTTTATCCAAGACTAAAGTTGAGTACATGGCTATGACTATAAAGTTGGTTGGTATTTTGATTAATAAGGCATATTTATACTTTAATACTTAAATATCATGTCTTTATAAATCAACAATTACTTGCAGAGAAAAGTATGGTCCCATAAGGGCTAATGTTTCTCTTTGTTTTTGCTTAACTAACTTTATATATATATGGCAAATTGGGTCTTGTGTTTAATAATCATGTTAGAATACCAAACCAGCAATGAGTTACGAGAATTTAGTACCAATAAGAGTTTGTCAACTCCCTATATTAGTAGGAAAATAAAACTACATTACGAATGATGAGTTATTGAATGATGTGTGAAGGTTTTATTTTCATGCTTTTTCATAAAACTTTAATACTATCGGCAATATCGCATGGTATTTATTTCATTGAAATTCAATGGATGGTCGAGATTGATACAGGATTAACAACTACTTGCTGATGCCAATAAACTACCGAAACTCCCCAAGATTAACTGGCCTGTAATTTACATGCATTGCTTTAAAACTTGAAGATCTGATGTTATCAAATCGTTATGGAAATTATCAGGATTAAAGAGATATTGATATCCCAAGGATCACAAAGATACTCCACCAGATCTTTCTCATTATCAAAATCATGGAGATATGCGCCAATGAATGAATTTTAATTTGAGATTCTCTCATCCCGGTTTATTGAAGAAAAACGATATGCAATTATAGCATAGCATTATTATCTTTGCAGTGAAAACATGAAGAGATGGTTTGGATTATTTTTAAGAATCGTAATACGTTTGATTTGGTTAAGGGAGATGATTTTCTTATTATATTTCTTTATTAGATTATTGTTACAAATATTGCCTTCCTTAATGTGAGCGATTGATCATTTTTATGCAGATGAGGAGCATATAGTTACGCTATCTCTTAAAGCTCAAGAGCAGCAGTTCAATTTCCTGAGAATTTGTTGGGGCTAAGAGAGAAACGAAACTGCCGGGATTTGTTGCCAGTTACAGGAAATCGCGTCTTCAACTAACAGGCGATTTTCTGAGCCACGTTGTGAACAAATGGAGGCAGATCTGAGAAATCCGCCACATGGGTTTTCTTCAGAACAGACCCATTTAGCTTTACTCAGGTGGATTTCGCCAGAAAATGATGGATTCAAGGCGATTTCGAGGATCCTTTCAGCACGATTTTTGCCAGTGCGGCCGGCAACAAATGTTTGTTTCCAGAAATTCGCCTGGACAAAGTTGAATTCGTTTTGGATTTCTTTTGATTGCTGTTTATTTAAGCAGATTGTATGTTGCCAGTATGGGGGGAGAGGGGACTGGACTGAGAGATTGTTCTCTCAGATCGAAACTCTGCTGCAGGGGGGAATACTATTGTAATGCAAGTACTGAACTGCTGGTTCTAACCGGATGGGCTGCTAGGCGGTTTCCTGCCTGTTGACATTTTGTTTATGGACTGGTGATGTTGGATTTACGTCTTATTAAGTTTTTCAACTGGTTTGCGTTTATTACATCTTGCAGTTGTTAGTATTTGTATTTCTTAATTTTATATCTTTCGTTATAATTCATTTTCATTAATTATGGGAAAGTAATCTCTTAAGTATTCGCTGCTTCTGGTTTTCAGTTATATTGGTTTAATCTGTCATGTATTTAATAATTGTTATTATTGGTATATGATAGTTAGTAATGCATGTATTAATTTGCAGGCTTTAAATGTCTTTATTATTCTGCAAATGAGATTTTACATTACGTTTTCCAGTGTTTGCTGAGAATCAGTATTAGTTTAATCGTGCTCCCGATCGGGATAGGGGTTAGAGTAGGACTGTAGGATTTATTTAATGTTATTTTTCTGCATGATATTAAAACTGTGAATATGATTACCTATTTTTCTGTAAAAACATCTTTAGCTTACTCCTTGGTGTGAATGCTGTATATTTGTGTATATGGTTAACATTATTGTATTAGTTTTTGTTTGTTTCTGAATTCTGCTGTATCTATATAACAAATTTGTGTATAGTGTTTTCATATAACAGTAGCATAAAACTCAGTTTTAACTTGAATAAATCATTAAGTTTAAACACCTACTAATCGATAGCACTAGTTACCCTTTTAGGATCCCAGGCTAACAGAGCCTATAAACCTGTCGGGAACGACTACCTGAAACAGCTTGGAACCTGTTCTAAGGATCCCGGACTGGGTCGTTTTCCCCCGTTGCGGGCCGAATCAAAAACGCCCGTCAACAGTCACTTATGGGTATTTTTGATTTTCCCACTCCTATAAACTACCTTGGAATGACTAGTGTAGGGAAAACCGTTTGCATATTTGGAGAAGTTTCTTCAGTAGTAGATAGGACTGACCCATGGGTCCTCCCCTCGCAAGCCGAACCTGATGTGCCCTTATCTGCATTAGAATTAGCCTACTAAGTTATATATGATGCCACTGTCGATTCCATCTTGATTCATTTCATCTCAGAACATCCAAATGAAGCTTACTTTCCTCCATGGGCAGTGAAATTGACTTACTCATACGATTGTTTGGATATGGTTTTGCCATCAGATGAAGCGATTTTGGAGGCTATGATAGGACCTGATAAAATATGCGAATATTTGCATCATAAGTCCTATTTCCTACCAGAACTAAGCATAACTGAGAACTATGAGTTCCATATGAGACTGAGTGAAGGTGTTAACCAACCTATAAATACTTTACCAAAAGAAGGAATGTTTGTCGATGGGAACACGGTAGAAATTTCTGCAACCATACCAATCAACATCTCCGCCAAGCTTGGCATCATGGAAAATTTCTATATTGGAGCAAATTCTTTGCCCGAAGAAATTTCCTTTTACACAGCCCTGTTCAAGGAATTATGTGTTGTTTTTTCATGGTCTTACAAGGAAATTCCAGGTATAAACCCATCTATTGTGGAACATGAGATAAGAACGTACCCCAATATCAAACTTGTTCGACAAATATACGTCTTGTTAACTCGCAGAAGGTGACTTCCATTAAGGCTAAAGTTAAAAAACTGTTGAAAGATGGCTTCATATACCCCATTTCTTTAACAGAATCGGTATACAATCCATTTCCCGTGAACAAAATAAAAGGAACTATATTTTTCTGCATTGATTTTAGAGACCTAGATAAGGCATGTCCAAAATACAACTATTCTACACCCTTCATTGATAAAATAATCAATGCATGCGTAGGTAGACAAGTCTTTTATTTTATGGACGGTTTCTTAGGATGCAATCAAATTCAAATTAAACCTGAGGACCAACATAAGACCACTTTCATTTCTCCTTTGGGCACTTTTTCATAAAAAAATATGCCTCATGGATTAAAGAACGTTGGGGATACCTTTCAATGGGAAATGAATTTCGCTTTTCACGACATTAAGCACATTGTCGAACCCTACTTAGATGATCTTCCAGTGCATTCCCAAAAGATAAAAGAATGTCCAGATGATCTTCGTTTGGTATTTGAGATATGTTAACACTACAATATTTGTTTAAACCCTCATAAATGTGTCTTTTGTGTCAAATTGGGAGGATTTATAGGTTTCATTGTTTCCAACAAGGGAATTAGGTTCGATCCTTTGAAAGTTAAGGCGATTGTTAATCTGCCTCCTCCTAGAACCATTCGACAACTTCAGTGTTTGCAAGGACAATATAACTTTCTTAGATGTTTTATAGTGAATTATGCCAAGATAACTAAAGATTTAATGTGCTTTCTCAAGCAAGACACTCCGTTTCTATGGGATGAATCCGCACAACAATATTTTTAGGCACTAAAGAAAGAATTATTGTCAGCTCCTTTGTTGTGTCCAACAGATTACACTAAATATTTTATATTATATATGGAAGCCTTAGAATCTATAGTTGGTGTAGTAATAGTTCAAGAAGATGAGCATTTCTAGGAGCATGTCATCTATTACCTTAATCGAGCCTTGGCCGAACTTGAACTATGATACTCACACATCGAGAAGTTGGCTTTAACGGGAGTGTATGCCGTTCAAATGTTGCATCACTATATCTTACTTAGCACAACCATCACAATCACGTATGTGAATACTTTCCAGTATGTTTTATCCTGACGCATAATCAGGGGAAAATTGAATAAGTGGATTGTCATGGTCCAAGAGTTTGACCTGGATTTCCAATCCACTAAATCCAAGAAGTCTTTAGTATTTGAGGAACTCATTTTCGAGTTCCCTAGTGATGAGAGTACAATGATAGAGGATGGATCATTTCCAGATGAACACATCTTCTTGATCTGAACCATCGATCCTTGGTATGGAGATATTCTGATATATCTTCAGAATTTGAAGTGTCCAACAACCTTCTCGCGAGAAGAACGTCGAAAGTTACGAATGAATGATAAAAACTACCTCATCATCACCGATACTCTATATAGAAGAGGGGTAGATTCATTCCTTCGTCTATGTCTCAATCATGAGGAGGCTGAGTTTGTCCTAAACGATTCCCATAAAGGAGCATGTATGGGTCATATATTTGGGTTAGTGACGGCCCATAAAATTTTGCGCGCTGGTTATTTTTGGCCCACCATCTTTAAAGATTGCATGGAAGTTGTTAAATGATGTCATCCTTGTCATATTTATGCCAAAAATATGCGGTCATATTTATATGAAAACACGCTTATAAGGAATTGATATTTAGGAACTAAAAATGGACCCCTTTTTCACCACCAAAGGGACATTCACATGACACATATTAGGAATAGGCAAGCAAACATGATTAAGACCTATGAGCTTAGTGGTGAAACTAGACCATTACTCCGTATGCATCAATGAAACACATGGTGCTATAATAGTTATACCATTACAGGGATCATGTTAACACTAGTAGTATGATATCATCTTATGTGCATAAGGTATGATCTATTCCCATATTCTACATATTGAACTATTAGCCTATGTGACATATGACACGTAAGCTTACTAGTAGCTCTATACAGCTGGTATAGATTACTCATGTATCATGTATAATGAATAACAATGGCTATAATACTATAACATACAACTCTTATCATAAGAAATAAGGTTAATAGAGTAAATAATTCCATATTAGTTACAAACCATATATGATCAGCTTATCACAATAGTGGAATCAAAGTAATGGAAATGAATCATATAGGATTAGCATTAACAATACGTCATAACAAAAAATCACTAGTATGAACACCTAAGCTATTACTTGCACTGTGTTATCATATAGGGTAGACTAAATCCCATGGAACCAATACTAATAAGATACAAGCTATAAGACTAGTTATGATGTTACTTATGTCAGTTTCAATGGGTATAACACTATACTAATTGTAATTAATATTGTCTAATACAAGAGGTATCATTACTCGTATCTATTATGGATATTACTTATGAGATTTATGCAATATAGTGAATAAAATAATGGAGTTAGTTATGCTTATATTAAACAACAATCCAGCTTCAATGGGGTTAGAGTACAACATATCATAATGAGTAAATAACTTTACTATATACTTGTATCCGTATTCATTGCATATCTTTACCTAATTAACTATGTATAATACACGTGTTCTACTAATCCCATAGATCGTAACTAGTATATACACGTAATCAGATATCATGAGTTTCTACCTGGGTTCAAATCATAAAGCTACAAGGTAAGTGATTAACGATAAGTAATATCATAGGTTACAACTCGTATCTATTATGGATATTACTTATGAGCTTTATTCAATATAGTGAATAAAATAATGGAGTTAGTTATGCTTATATTAAACAACAATCCAACTTCAATGGGGTTAGAGTACAACATATCATAATGATTAAATAACTTTACTATATACTTGTATCTGTATTCATTGCCTATCTTTACCTAATTAAATATGTATAATACACGTGTTCTACTAATCCCATAGATCGTAACTAGTATATACACGTAATCAGATATCATGAGTTTCTACCTAGGTTCAAATCATAAAGCTACAAGGTAAGTGATTAGAGATAAGTAATATCATAGGTTACAGCTTAATAAGAATCACACAGCTTAAGTAGATCCATAGAATTATTACTATTAGCTTCCACTGAATACTGTGATTACTGATACCAAGTTCAAGCTATAGGCCCCTAGTCNCTTCCACTGAATACTGTGATTACTGATACCAAGTTAAAGCTATAGGCCCCTAGTAATATGATACACATTAGTAACCATAATGATCACCATTACTTTCAACAGCTAAACCAATGAGGTATGTAAACATGTATGAATCAAGTAATTATCCTTATACCTTNCAGCTTGATACAGCTAAACCAATGAGGTATGTAAACATGTATGAATCACGTAATTATCCTTATACCTGTTAAAAAGATTAGAGAATACAGGTAATAAGCAAGTCTACTCAATATGTACTGACCCTATAGAGTAGAGTGTAATCATTACTAATGGTTGAATTAGTACCATAAGTAGAACCATGGAAATCAAACTAAAGAAGAAACATAACTTGTTACATTAGGAGATGCATATACAGTTATTAAAGTCTATCCATATGTATTTATTATGGAGAGAACATTACTCTATATACAAATAAGAAACAAGGTATGTATCTAATAGGAATGACTAAGAGCTAGAACCCCGGGATATCATGTTGTATATTGATTAGATTGTAACCTTTGTACCTTATCTAAGCTTATTACAAGCTATGGAATTATAACATAGTAGTTACACATGACTCTTTCTAACCATGCTTGTTTACCTAATCACTTGCTTGTATAATTCTCATGACACTTGGCAAAAGTAAGAGCACATAGGTTGTATAAGTAACATAATATAAAGGTTGACCTATTTAATGCCATGAAATGGAGCGAAGCTGCTTTTCCTTCATAGGGAAAGGACTATTTCATTAATAATAAAATCCAGTTTGAGTCCCCGATGAGATATGTTTGTCATATGACCCCAGAAAAAGGCAATCTGATTTTTCAAAACTAGCTAATTAGGAGTTCTTTGTTCTGTTCCAGCTCAACAACTTATTGCCTGGTAGGATTCTATGTTCTCAATCTANTACAAATAAGAAACAAGGTATGTATCTAATAGGAATGACTAAGAGCTAGAACCCCGGGATATCATGTTGTATATTGATTAGCTTGTAACCTTTGTACCTTATTTTTCCATAATCCTTGTACACTAGAGCAACTCCTGTTTCACGATTCAAATAAAAATAGAATGTCTCGTTATTCAAATAAAAATATAGAGAGATAGTCTTTCGGTTTAAAAAAATAAAAAATTAAACCGCATCGTTATCTTGATCTTTCGAGTGCTGAGAGCGATTCTGGTTTTCGCTCTAAAAATTTGGGTAGTGTCCGTGCAAAAATTACATAATAATAATTGTATATATAAGATATAAGGTGTTTTTTTTTGTGTTGCAGTAATACTTGCTTTCTATGAGAATTGTTTTTTTATATAAATAGATAGGTTAATAATTTAAGGTTCAAAGATATTACTTATATATAAAATTAGTATATCCATATAGTTTGTAGTTGGATTAAATGGTTAAGAGATAGTTATGAAATGGAAAATATTTTGGATTTTTTTAATTTCTCATATTTTTCTAGTTAAAGGGGTTCAAGTGTAAGTTATCCATGCTTAGCTATGAGTTATTACCAACATTCTTCATGTTATCCATTTATCAACTATTAGTGATTTCCATTCATCAACTATGATTTATCCATGCATTGCTAATAGTTATCCATTCATCAACTAGCAACCAGATTTTTTTATATTCTTTTTTTTATAATTGTTTATTTCGAATTTTGAACGACTGTCGTATAATCAATCTCGACAGTACACATGTCTCATCCTCGTCCGTAGATNCCATGCGATTTAGAAGTTCTTAGCTCAGCTAAGGCAAGGGCTAATGCAACTAGTTGTTTGTTAGAGTTGAAATGGGGAGGAGTAAAAGTAGCACCAGTAATGGCGCAGCTGATTTTTCCCTGCCAGCTAGGAAACACTGCTTAGTTCGGCCTCCATAGAATAACCCTAGTGTTACCTCTCACCTTACCGTCCAACTTAATGCCAATGAGCCCGGGCCCCGTAGAACATGCCCCATAGGGAATGGCTCTAAGTGGGATCTGTTCTAGATAATCAATAGGAAGGCTCAATGCGATTCATCAATAGGTAGGCTTATACAGCAGAACGTCAACGGGGACATCACCGCGGTAGGTCCCTTCATTAAGTGGGGGGTAGATTTCATGACCTGCAACCCAAATTCGACTAGAGGGAATAAGTACATCATCGTCGATGTTGACTACTTTACTAAGTGGGCAGAGGCAATTTCTACCTTTAATGCCAATGGTGAGACTGCAACCTATTTCATATTCAACCAAATCATTGCCAGATTCGGGACCCCGAAGCATATTGTTACAAACCATGGAAATCATTTCCAAAATGATATGATGACCGAATTAACTACTTTGCTTATATTTAAACAATATCACTCATCTTCGTTTTACCCGCAAGCAAATGGATAAGTAGAAGCCATAAAAAAACCTTTGAAAACCATTATAGAGAGGACCATTAACGCAAGTAAATAAAATTGGAACATCATGCTGTATCTGACACTTTGGGCATACCGAACCATGGTTAAGATCAGCACAGGGTTTTCACCTTTCCAACTTGTTCACGGGTTGGAAGCGATCACACCAATAGAATGCAAAATACCATCATTGAAAATCAAAATACAATTGTTGCCCAAAAATTCTGCTCTATAAGAGAATTTCCTGCAGTTGGAACACCTAGATGAAAAACACAGAGATGTGCTTACAAAAAACGAGGCACACAAACAAGGAGTCAAAAGCCAATATGAGAAATCTATTAAACCTAGAGTGTTCTCCAAAGGATACATTGTGTTGGTTTATGACCAGGATAAGGAACCCTCGGGGGTAGAAAAATTCAAGTCAATGTGGTTAGGACCGTATATCGTGTCTAAAGTATTAAATAAAGGAGCATATGAATTGATAGACTATGATGAGAATAAGCTGCAGGAGCCTCGAAATGGGCTCTACTTGAAAAGGTAGTATTGTTAGGCTACATGATTTTTCTTGTATATAATTGTATAGATTTGTAAATGGTTATATTTTTAGTGTTTCTTATGTAAATATGGTTTTGTTTGGGATGTTCATAGAGATATTTGCGCAATCCATCACACTTGCAATCTTGCTTCAGCCGCTTGGGTCATCTATGCACCCACAAGAAAATTAGTTACCTCGGGACGTGCTTGTTTAGGTCCTACTACTAATAACATGGCTGAGTACAGTGTCATCATTGAGATGTTAAGGCACACTTCTTTACATGGTATTATGTGTATTGAGGTTAAGTCATGTTCCCATTTTGACAGCACGATGAAGCAGATCGAACCCCATGGATCCTAGTGATAGATTGAATTAAATAATTAACGAGGGGTTAAGATGAGGCAATAAATTAATTAGGAGTGTGCATTTAAATTTATCCATAGTTGCTACCCACTTGGAATAAATAATTATGGAGCATTTAATATTATTGGTGCAATTAATATTGTTATTTGTTATGCTGAATAAATGGAGAAATTGGCCCACCAATTCAAATTAGTGGATAAGGTTGGAGGACTTACTTGGAGTAGAAGTCAAGTAAGCACCAGAGTCCAAAAATGATGAAAAATGCAAAAAGAGGAATATTTTAGGAAAAGAAGCATAAATCCAGAAAGCAGGATAAAACAGGAAAATAAGGAAAGTATGAAAAGCAAGAAAGTTTAGAAAATAAGGAAATTCAAAAAAAGAGGAAAAATAAGGAAAGCCAAAGCAAAGCAAAGTAAGGAAAGTATGTTCACTCATGGGTGACCTATTCTCACAAGTCACCAAGCCAAGTAACTTGCTAAACAGGTCATACAGAATGCTATTAAAGGAGAAATCGAGCCCATTGATTCAGTTTGGTTGTTGTGTATGTTGATCTATGCTTATGTGATCATTCCCTCCGAGTGATGTGCCTCAAACTATTGAGAGATGAGCCCCAACCTTCCATTCCTCTCTAAGTTCCATCCTATTATCTTCTATTGAAGGTATGGGGTGATATATTGAAGCCATTGAAGTATTCTTAGATATATTTTCAGCCTCCATCACATTCAAGTCGAGCTCCAGTGAAGCCCATGCTTCACCTATGCTCTCAGCCCTTTTGCTGGTCATGTTCCAGGCCTCCTTCCCACCATTTTGGAGTATCCTTTGTAATGGTAAGCCTATTATATTATTTATGATGTGTATCAAAGTATAAATATGTAATTTATATTTATCATGTCGAAACATCTCTGTCCATAAAAAATTCTATCTTCAGTTTCACCAAAAAAGCTAGTTTTATCATTGTATGGGGGAAAATTAACGAGTCTGAGTGCAATAAGAAATAATCAAGGTTGTGGGAATGATTGGAGAGATTTTATAGGTTCATTTAAGTGTTATTTATATCTATTATTCTTAATATGAAGTTCATAAATCAATCTTCCATGAATTAACTGCTTTATTTTAGACCCCAGCTACATTACTAGCTTTAAATGACTAGTCTTGCAGTTTTTGATGTAAAATGAGTTCTGTTCACTCAAAATGAGCCCTGTAAGTTTATGTGGGTCAATGAAACACCCAAATTCCAATAAATATATCTATAACCATTTTTAGTTGGGGAAATACTACCTTTTGGGATCCTCCACTGCACAGGGTTTCATTAGGCCAAAACTGCCAAAAAACCCCAAGTTCCTCCAAAACTCCTCAGAAATTTTCAGAGATGATGAAAACTGTCCAAAACCATTTTTTATGTTATATGAATTCTGGAACAACCCTCTGCAATTTTCCAAAATCCCCTGGTTGAAAAAGGCTGAACTACTCTTCCTAGTTTCACGGTTTGGCTGCCCAGAAGCGTGGAAGTAGGTTTCCGCATAGAGGATTCTGAAACCTAAATGGAACCAGATATAAATGTGTTAGGTAAGAGGAAATTATATTTCTGAATATATTTGGTTTCACCCCCCTGCTCACTCCTCTCGCCTGCAAAATTTCCCAAGAAAAACCCCTGATTTGCCCATTCAGAAGAGGCTATGAGTGGTTTAATTCAAAATTCAGAAATTTTAATTTAAATTACAGAATTAGATAGTGTTCAGGTATGGACACCAAAATTGAGACACTACATTGGTATCAGAGCTCTTTCCTTGGATCATTATGTGGAAATAAATTTCTCAGTGAATAAATTTGCAGCCATGTCATACTATGAGGATGACTATGATGAGTGGTATGAATAATACTGCAGAAGATATGAAGAAGAAGAAATCCTCTATGTTGATGGAGGCCTACCAAAATATGAATACTATTGGACATAAGATGGGTAAGAGATCAAATCTGATTCTCCAATGGTTAAGAAAAACTTGACAGAGATTATTAAAGCATGTGAGAACATGTTTCACTGCTACGAGGACTATCTAGCTTTGGGTAGGAATGTTTGTGCAAAAATTTATTTTGGATATTATATTTATTTCAAGTATGGATTATGGAAAAAGCATGATTATGAGCATTCTTTCAAGAGCAGAAAACTATCTAGAGAGAAACCAAGTTGTTCCACCTCTCTGAGAAAATAAGAAGAAGAAGGAACCAAAGGTGAAGATTCCCCCAAGCCATCTGCATGTTCAATACTTAGGAGTTTGTTTGGTTTTATTTCAAACAGAGCTTCTAAATATTGTGACATGAGTACCACTAAAGATGAAAAATTCTCAATTTTATTGGAGGATAATATAAATGAAGTGGAGACATAGATCCAAGAGGTGAAGTACAAATCACCACAAGGTGGTTGCATAAGAGAAGAAGTTGGATTTGAGTGGTTTAATTCAAAATTCAGAAATTTTAATTTAAATTATAGAATCAAATAGTGTTCAGGTCTGCACACTAGACTTGGGACATTACAGGTTAGACTTTATTCCCAGTTAGTTGTTTCTTAGCTTAATGGTGATTATCAGGTGATACATCCTACTTTACTTCATCAGTTCTTACGAATAATATTACTTGAAAGACAGTTTGATCATATTATATACAAACACCTTTCAAGAAATCTAAATACTCAGATGAATAGAAATAAACATATGAATAGAAAATACTCACACACATTGTAAAAAATACTCGGATGAACAAAAATAAACATATGTAAATAAGTCACTATATATATATATATATATAAGGTCCATAAAATTGAATCTTGGTCTAGAATATCTAGTCATAAATACATCAAAATGAAAAACCGGGATCACAATCTCCATGGTGATAAAAACTAAGGAGACTTTGTGGCCTCATCTACCTCTGCTACCGCTTCTCGATAACAAAGGAATGTCCTAGACACCTTCCAAAGGAGGTGTAACCATGCAGGGGGCACACCCACTACATGGTTGTGCATGTCAATAGGTATCCTATCCATCCTCAAGGTAGGAATGTCGTGGGTAAGGTGAGCGATCTTTCCCTCCACAAATCTCTCTCAACTGGTCGAACGTAGGTCGTGGGATGTCCATTCGTCCGAACCGGTCCAATATCTGCATAACATAATTTTGACTTAGACTCGTAAAAAAACAATACATGTGTATATACACTTATTCATAAAACTTTCATAGAAATCAAACATATGAAAACAAAATACTTACCCATCTCTCCCCATACCTCTCCGGGAGCTAGCATAAGCTCGGGTTCACCTCGAAAGTCCAACTCGATGTCTGCAAACTGCTCGAATGCTGGTATCTGTTGACTGCACCATGAGTGGAAGTCATCGTCATACGCTCCTCGGATGTCCCCACCACCTTGTCTAATTAGGACATCTACCCATCATGTGAGTCTAGGATCACGTGGATGAGGATGAGAAAGTGTCACCTTGGGACTCAGTGCTGGAACACGCTCAAAGAAAAAAGCTGTCAAGATGCTCATATGACCAAAATACTTCTATTTTCCAAGTTTGCAATCTGTGAGTTGTTTCTTCATGTTGACGGAGAGATCTGAACACTTGTCAAATACCACATTCCTCAAGCATTCTAGAACCAAATGCATATGGTTACAAGTGGACAAATGTAAATATGACACACTCGCCACTCGTGTAATGGTACTCATGATCACCTTAAGTGGAAAGCTTTCTATTTGACCAATTGGAACTTGAGTGCCTGATTTTTGTGATCTAGACACACAGTATGTGTTTACATAATCTTGGACACTCAGTGGATCACCACCACGACCAGAACCACTCATATTCATTGGCACCCCTCGATGAGATAAAACCATGATGAAGTATATGTATTCGACATTAATATCCAATGTTTCACTATGAAGGTCAAACAAACCATGATCATGATCCCAATACCTTACCATTGTTTCCAATAATATAATTTGGGCATACATATTGGCTGTCTGAAAAAACTTAAGCACTCCACATCGTCAGAGGGCGTTTAAGGTTAAAGGATCACATAAAGCTTCATGATCTAGGTTCTCATGCTCCCGTTCATTCCATTCAAGAACCATTTTGTTACAAAATTCATGAATTTTGGTCATTTATCATGCCCTAGGAACAACCCGTGGAATACGCATGTGTAGTGTTTTGCACAACGCATAGCATACACGGGTACCCCGTTGTTCACCCATGTATATTTATCGAAGACATGAGTTTACAAGTGGATACTTGCGTATACTACGTGGTTCCCTTTTAAACTCGCCAAAATACAAAAAATTGCAGGAAAAATTTCAAATAAAAGGCATGAAATGAAAGTTAGGAGAGAGAAGACTCACTTGCAACTTGCGGATTTTGATTTCTTCCACCGGATTGATCGTACAAAGCATTTAAAGCTCAAGGTTAATTTTGCACTATTTCAAGGTAAAAGTTAAAATGAATTAGTTTGCAACCCAAAATTACTATTCATAGTAAAAAATTTCTATTTTTTTATCCACTTCGTATAGTTTTTGGTTAATTTTAAATATTATAACTAATACCGTGTTGATTTTTGCCTAGATTTTGTAGGTGATGGATGAAATTCGAGCGTTATACCTAGGCATATAAGGTAGGATATTGTCACACTGCATTTTTCACTTATAATTTATGCCACTTTGAACAATAAGATTCCCTTTTCTCCATGGACTGCGATTTGTAGCCTCATATTATCCTTCAAGCATCGTTGTTCTTCCATGGATTATAGCTTACCTAACATGGGTACCCTGATTAAAATCCTTCTTGCCATTTTGGTACCCATGCTGCATGTTGCTAGGTACCAGGATCCTTCTTAGTTGTATTACATGTGAAAATGAACCTCATACTCTATCTTTTGCTGACTATGCTTTTTGCTCCCATCATATGGAGTTATCTTCAATCCCAGGTTTGAATCCTTAAATATGACTATATTGTTGACTTCACTTGTTCTTTCAGACTCGTTAAAGGAGGTTAAAGATCATCCACATTGGTATAAGTTTAACCTTGTACCATGTGGACTACTTACGAAAAATGAATACTCTAGTTCACTACGACTATAATAGTATTTCTAGGTATAGGTTTATCTCTTTTTTGGGCCTCGAGGACTAAACTAATGAAAAAGGAACTTGTTGAGCTTAATTTTTATTTTTCGTGCTATGGTTTAAACTATGAAAAATATTTGGAGCATTCTTTATGTCATTTTCATGCTCGTTAAAACTCAGTACACCACATCGAGTTTATTGTTGGCTTCCCCATACTCATAAATAAATGGAACATCATGAGTGATCTTTCATTCCTCCACACTCGTTAAACTAAGGCTATATGCTTTCTCTTGAAGGAACGTCGGTTTGGTGATAGTTTACCCCCTTTTTGGACCTTGTTGACTTTATATGAAAAAATTAATACCTTAGTTTCTCAGAGCTGAGGGAGTTCTCCTATGGATTGTTTTATACTTTTTTTTGGACTTAGGAGACTAACTTTATGAAAAAGAACCCCCCTAGAGTCTTCTTTAGATTTTTCAGACTCTCAAATTATCAAAATACCAATAACATCCACTAATTCAGGATCATAAAATCCATGAATCAGTGCTTTATCAAGCAATATTCTATCTCTTCTTCAAGCTTGCTTAAAAATGAAGAAGGTCTCGAGTTTTCTTTCTTGGACATGTTAAACCTTAACAAGAAAGGAATGAAGGAAATACTCTCTTTACATTGTAAGTTGTTTGGAATCAAGTTCATAGTCATCCTTGAACAAAGCACTAGTTTTGGGTCTCCCGACAGTCAAGCCTTAGTTTTACACTTTTGGTTTCAACCTATAATCTGAGTTACTGCTGCTCCATTGATCATATGATATAAGTATATGGGGAATCTATTAATGTCTCCTACATTGAAGAAGTGTTTAGTTGTCCCCGTTGAGTCTAAAGCTGCCTTGAGTCACTCCTATCATGCTCACTATTCAAGGATCCTTAACCTCCATATGTTTATCTTGATCCTTGTCATGATAATATTTGATATTGATCTACATCCATATTACCTCATACAGTTTTCCAATTTACTCATGTAACCTGTTGAAGGATTCATCAATGCCTTCCTTCTCACAAATGACTTTCCATCAACACCAACTAATGATGAATACCTAGAGTTTTTGGATAGTACCTCTGGATCCACTCTCCATATTGGTGGTCTCCTTTGCATTGGTTATCAGTACAACCATTCAACCGAAATTCCAATGGTATCCTCCATTTTCTACTTCAACTACTATATTCACATGGTTAGGATTCGTACTTGGTTATATGGATTTAGACGAAGACCTTGGGGTTTCAACTTATAAAACCTAAGTTGGGGAAGATCGTGCCATTCTTCAGGACACAACTCCAGCTATTGAAGATTGTTATTGTAATCATGTGGCTATGATCCACTTTGCAAATCATGTGTGGCCTCATAGCCCATATTATATGATGTATATTTAACTTGTAAAGGAGCTAGTGTTTCACATTATTAAACATGGAATCCTTAGTAATCATTTTTTAAAATGACATCTATTCATCTGTTTTAGGTACTTCATTGTGACCTAGATCCCGAGTCCTTTGAGTTAAATATTGCAATGTATTTTAGCCATCCATACCCTCCGACCTCATATAATAGGGTGCATCTGTTATACCTCGAAATGACACTTCTTTGTCTGAGTGATGACACAAAATGTGTCATCACAAAAAATGACTAAATTAATAGAAGAGCCTAAACATTAAAAGAGATATGGACCCTAAATACATAGTGTTTACTCCAGTATCAACACATTTTCATTATGAGTTTGGCTTGAATACATGACTTTCTTCTTGACAACCTACAAACATACAACCCACAAATTGATCTCAAAAGATGAATACATGAGCTTCCTCAAGGAAACCCGTGTAACATACGCTTCTTTATACTCACGTATTACATTAAAAATCATTAAAAATAAAAAAAGAAAATGAATCAGGAGGCAATTGGGGTTGATTTGGAAACTACCCGAACTCCCCTAACCACCCTAACCTTGTAACTCCTCCTCCCAATGAACTATAAAAATAGGAGAGATGATAGAGGAGAGGGGAACATTTTTGGAAGAAAAGTTATGCTGGAGGATTTCTTTTGGAGAAGAGAAGCAAGAGGGCTCAGATCCAGGTTTCAAGGAAGCTTGATCAGGCTGAGGTATATGTAATTGTTCCAGAAACTTCATGAATAAAGATAGTCTTTTCCTTCCATTTCTATTGTAATGTGCATTTCAATTGTTCATGGAAATGATCTAGATTGTGATTTAGAATTAAGTTGCAGTAAATATATATGTTCATATTTCATATTTTATAACAATTGAAAGGTGCTTTGAGGAAGGTTATTTATTTGTTGCAGGTATTGGAGCTTTGGAGAAAAGGAGCATTTAAAGGGAAAATCAAACTAGGACCAACCTTCAGAATAAGGTATGCATCCTCTCTTCCATTAAGATTTTTCTTTAGTATATACTTGTATAAATTCAGATGTCTGTCAATAAAACCCCTAGTATGTTGGTGGCCTCAAACCCCAACCATAGGATAAATTCCTTAACAACAAGTGTGGATTTTTGTGTTATAAGAGTGTCGAATATAAGTCATTTTTTCATACAAGGTTCTTGGATGCTTATGATTGTAACCCCTCAAGAATTGAACTAGTGTGTTGTTTAATACTTTTTTCTATTGATCTATCTATGGATAGAAAGTTGTAGATATTTTCAAATCAATGTCCATCTTCTCTCAAAATGTAGTCCAAAAGAATTGGCAAATTTGGTATCTCTATTTGAGATTATGCTTCTTGTTATCTCAAAGTGCACCAAGACCTTTTGAAAGAACATGATTGTTTAATCTTATCCTTGATAGTATTTTTACAAGGCATGATAATTCCCATATTATTAAAATTATCCTCTACCACAAATATATAGTCATGTCCCCTCTTTGTTCTTGGAAAACAACCTAGGAAATCTATGGAAATTCTCTCCCATGGGTTAGTAGGTACATTAAAGGGATGGTATGTTAGTTTGTGTAGCTCAAACATGTAGTTCTACATTGGTGACATGTCTAGAATGTAGAATTAATATGAATTATAATCTCTAGACATTAAATTAATTTTGTAAAGTCCTTTTATTGATCCTATGGAATTTGCTTATTGTAAAGTTATAAAGGAGATCTAAGAAGAGGAATTTGACACATTCTTCGTATCTATAGTGTCCTTTGTCTTCAGAAAGGGGTTATTTTCAAGTGAAGCAAGAGATACATCTTGGGAGATAAAAGAAATTCATCCTATATTGATTGTTGCAGAAATTCATCCTTCTGCCTATCTTTTGCGGAACTGATCCTCATCTGCTGGATATAGGGCGGGACTAACCTCTGTCATCCAATCTTAATCCTTCGCAGAACTTTATCACTTCATACTTGTTTAACCTCTACGCTAGTTCATTCAGCAATAACATTGGATGATCGATCTCAGTCGTTCAACTTCAACTTGCTATAGGGTTATTCGTTTTCCATTCACTCTGCAACTTGTAACAAGGTTATTCCTTTGTTATTATGGATACCTGCAACCTTCAGCCTGCCACCATATCTTTGACTTCCAATAATTGATTTGACATCAATGAAAACTAATTTACTCAACAATATTGAGTGGTGGTATAAGCCCTGATTCTACACCCATGTTGCCAGTGTGTTGAAGAGAGGCAATGTTATGGACTACGTTCCTCCTCGTGAGCTGATCAGTGCTTTCCAGCACCTAGAGAACCTGTATGTGTTATGTATGGTAGATACGGTGAATATATTTGTGATGAGACAGATGATGATGTCTGCAGTTTGGAATGTAAATGTGAGCTGCTATAGCTGAATGCTAAGGAACGTGCTGAGAAATACAAACAATCTAGAACTTCATTTGTTTCCTAGAGAAGGACAAAGGGCACATTACAACTTCCAAATATGGAAGCAGATACTTGGGACTCTGCAAAAAATTGATGAAAAAAGAGAGGAAGTAGCCTGTCTACATTTGAATGCTGGAAATGTAGACGGCCATGTCACTTACCAGATGATTGTTTAGCAACAAAGAGCATACCTTCCCCCACCCATGCAAATCCAACATGTTATCACATGACGACTGAGAAGGATCCAATATTGAATTTGTTAATAGCAGAGCTGTATGTGTTTTACAGAAGTGCAGCTTGGAGTAAGAGGGATATGTAGAAAAAGAGTATCACCATCGACATACCAGATCCTTGTATTGGGAAGGCGCTCTCATTGTTCCCATGGGGAATCATCCTTTTTTTGTTTCTTTCTTGGATGGTTGATGCCACCCAAGGGCCTTTAATGATGGAAATATTCATCAAATTGTGTCAAATTGTTTATGGTCATTGCATATGAATCACAACCAGTATAGTAATTAAGGTAAAGGTTACATACGTAAATGCAAAGAATGGTGATAATACATGACGCATGCAGTTGCAGTTTGAGTAATATTTGGAGGGAAAAGGTCTGAACTTGTGGTATATTTGGACTATTTCAAGGTTGAAAGATTCAAGAAATTCTTGCATAAAAAGCATGATGAATATAAAGAATGGATTTTAGAGGCTATACAGGATTATGCTAAGGCTAATTGGCCATGATAGAAACACTTGATTTTATATTTTCCTATCCCTATGAATGAGAGAAGTAGATTTGAAGAACTAATCTCCACAACAGGGATGATCATGATGGCTGCAGAGGTGTTCCTGATTGTAAAAGGAGATGTGATGAAGACCAAGCTAGAGCTGCTGATATATGGAGGAGGCCTTCAAAACGTGATTGACTGCCACCTATTAAAATTGAAAAACAAGTTATGTAAAGGTTCTGCAGTTGTTATGTTATACTTGGGCGTTCCTTAAAGAAATTTATGTTTAAATTCCTACAAATCAATTGGATTCAACAACGTAGGTGAAATCCCAAATCATCCAATGGCTCATATTCATTTTGATTCGTCAACTTGCATGGAAAAACAAATTTTCTAGATCTATGAAATTGGGTATGCTCCGCATTGTTGAACAATGGATATTTGAGTAGGTCTTGGATCAATGGTTCTTAAAAATTTAGCAATAAGAACTAGCACAGAGAAATTTGTTGTGGAGAGATATGAAATCAAGTAGGGCTAGAAACATCGCTAATGTGTAAGTACATGTCTGAGCTACAAAAACTAACACTCCCTCTTAGCGAGGAAGGTACTTTTTGAAGAACCTCCACATGGGTCTATCTCCAATCCCACCACATCATATGTTGTTGTAGTTTCTCCCTCTAAGCTATAAGAATTCCCTACCACCTGCTTTGGAGTTTTCTATGAATATTTGTTCCTCCCAACCATGCTCCAAGGAATATCCACCTTCTCAGCCCAATATTTTCCACTTTAATTTGCACTCTACCAGGCCCAATCTCAGTTGAGGATGGTGGTTGTACATGCAACTATACGTCCTATATGGTGGTAATACAATACGACTTCCTCTCTTTTTTTAATCTTTTTATTTTCTTGTAAATCCCCATCAAAAAATGATTCCTACTAAAATATTTATCCTCGACCTCGACACCACCTCTAATACCATGCTGGTTTTTATTCTAATTCCATATATGATTTACATCTCAATTACGTTATGCCCAAAAACTTATTTGTAACATAATAAAATGTTGAAATAATCATTGTAAACATGCTAAAATTCTAACTCATATGTAGCAATGAAAATACCAAAAGGGAAATTGAGATTTGACACAAGTAATTTGCAATGGAAATCCCCAACCTATGGGTGGAAGCAAAGTGTTTATTTATTATTCTTTAGCTCCAAGATAAAATTACACAAAAATTACAGAAAAAAGTACAACCATACTTAGCTCTGGAAATCCACTAAAAGAGGGCATCCATGCCCTTCTCTATCATTGAAAAAACCCCTATCCTTCTTCCTTGGAAAAATAGCAGCAGTCTGGAAGAAGATTATATTGCTGCAATTTCTCTCCTCATATTACCTACAAGGAAATGGGCTAGCAAAATATTTGAACAAAATCTTGGTGAGGATCATTAATAAGTTGTTGGAAGACAAGAAGATACACTAGCATACAAAGTTGAAATAGGCCTTATGGGCTGACAGGAATAGCACCAAACGGGCGATCAAGATGTCACCCTTCTAGTTAGTATATGGATATGAAGTAGTCTTCCCAACATCTTTAGGTGTTCCAGTAATGAGGTTGTTGCAGGAAAAACAAAGAGAACCAAATCATGTATAGAGAAGGATCAATGAGATCATAGAACTGAATGAGTTAAGAGACACAACCTATGACACAATGCAGATACACCAAGAGAAAGTGAAGAACACCTTCGATAGGAAGGTCAAAGGAGAGAAGTTCTTGATCGATGAATTGGTATTGAAAAGGGATGCACCCCATGAAGAAAAAGGGAAACATGGGAATTTTGAACACATGTGGGTAGGTCCTTACATCGTTGTGGCACATAGAGGAGAAAATGCTTGCATTCTGCAACATCAGGATGGGTCTCTGCTGGAAGGAGGTCTTTTGAATGGAAGGTTTCTCAAGCATTACTTGACCTGAAAAGAAGAGGTAAACACTTGTACCATAGTTGTATATATTTCTTTGTTTTCAAGTAATAAAATGGTGACCCCAGAAATATTTGAAGCCCGAGGAGAAAGCCATAAGATCTGGAAGGGCGAACATGTTCCTTTTTCTTTGTTTTGGTTTACATACATGACAACAATGATAGACTTTTTGAAGTTCGAAGTAAGGATGATCGACCAATGGATTTGGAACCTTTTCTACGGGTTCTTCGTTACTTCATGGGGAGGATAGCATCCCTAGTTGGAGCCACTTGTTAGCACTTAGTTTGTACTAAATAGATGGGAGGGTTTGGATCCAAGAGAGGAGAAGTAAGACCTACAATTTTTTTACATCAAGCGACCTTAGGGAAGTTTGATGAATTTATGTATGAAAGGAAAGGTTCGATGGAATGGATTCGAGAGTTTAGTGAAAGAAAGGACAGGCCAACCCACAAAGGCCATGGCCCATTGGATGAAGGGAAGTGTGAGATCCAGAGCCGTAAATAACCCCCCCCCCACCTTCATGTGGGTCATGCAAGAAGAAAGAATAAATTCATATCAAAAGGGTGATGTAGGAAGGAACAAATTTCAACGACGAAAGGAAAGAGCTATTTCAGATCAATAGTGTGGGGATATTTCATGAATATTAAGTGCACCATAAAAAGGGCGTTTAAAATTTGCGGAATCAATTAAACGTCGGTGGGTTTAGACGACCAAGATCGAGAGAGGCTTAGATCAGTGGTGGAGGTAAATTCCACTGATCTAAAGCGTTCATGGGAGATAACATTTCAAAACTTGCAAAATGAGCTAAAGGAAGGAATGGTTTGACAGTAGGGATTGATGCGGAGAAAGATCTACAGTGAAAGACGATTCCGCTGGCCATACTTGCGCGCAAGGAATTGCGGTTAAAATTGGCGGAATTCAACAGGTCCCTCCATCTTGGACGACATAAAGGTAGGGTGGTTCGGATGGATGGATGAGATAGAATCCTGCAGATTAGAAGTGCATGAAGGGATATATAGAGGATATGAGATAGTGTAGGTTACTAGTGATCTATATTAAGAGGATCAGATCAAAAGGTCCTAGATCTATGACTAATGCTCCATCTGGATGGAAATATGCATCGTCAGATAGGGGAATAAAATAGTATAAAATCCAGGACGTGGATTTAGAGCAGTTGTTTTTTTGAAGCATCAAGACGCGAGGTCTTGAACTGTGTAGAACGAGCCACCGTGGACAAACTTCCAAACCAAGATGTCAACTAACTTGGTACGTATTTTTCTCTACTAAGTCAATTTCTCATGGCCGAAATAGAGGATTTAGAGGTCCAGGGCCTCGAGTTTCATAATGCTAAAGAATCCCTAGAAGATAAATACTCTGAGGTTTTTGACACTATCCTACTAAACGATAGTATAGAAGCTGCAAAGAGAAATCTAAAAACTATTCAGCAACAGGGAATTGACACTCATGGGGTGTTCGGTTCTTATTTCTTTTACTTCTCTGTTGAAAAAACCCCGAGTTGCCTAGAGTTTGTAGAATGGTGCATAAATAGCTACTGTCCTTATGAAGGTGTCATAATGGACTCATCTAGGTCTAGGATGTTGTGTCCCATAAGTTCCCTCATTGTTAGAAATGCTCTATTAATCCCCTCTGAGTTTTTCCAGGTGTCTAGAGAATACAAAGAAGTAGACATACTCCAGTTTTTTCGAGGATCCTCAGCCGAGCAAAAAGAGGATTTTGTCAAAACTTGTTTGAAACCATAAATCTCATTGTCAATTCATCCTTTTCCCATTGATGTCGACCTATTTAACAAAGGAACACAGTCCTTGATGACCTCGATGAGTCATTTTTTATGTATGGATACGAACAAATTTGTCATAGAACCCTTATTGAGTCTGATTTTCACCCTTAGCACCAGTCAAGTAGTGTCCAAACCATTGAGTCAGGTCTCACCTTCCACCTGTCTTAAATTTGATGAGTTTTTAGCTGAAAAAATTCATTCCCAGCTGATTAACTTCCAACGAATAAGAACCTTCAGGTTTCAGTCTTTCTCGATGAGGATGTTTTTTAGATTCAATGAAAACAACCCACGACTTCCAGAAATGGTTATAATGGAAGATATGTGTAAATATTACTGCAAGTTCATGAATTTTCTCATGGCTCTGGTATATGAAGTCCTCTTCCAAAAGAGGTTACCCACTGTCCTACTAGAGATGAAAAGGTTGTTGTAGCTGTCCCCTGAAAGAAGAGTGGGATACTGGTTCCTTTCTAAGGATAGTACTATGGTTAGGGTCTATGGGTTTACTCACCAGTCATATGTCCTGCTTGCGTTCCTGATATTGAGGATGTTTACACTAGAATAAATCAGACAGAGGTTAAAGGCTGAAGAGGAGCATTTCCTAAGCTTTAAGAAACCCTCATATATAAAGTTTCCATGGGCATTTGGTCCTTTTACCATTAAAAATAAATCATCCCTACTGATGATTGAGAATTTTCTTAGAGAAAAGGGGTTTTCAATGGAAGCCACAATTAACTATGACCCTCACCACATCATCTATGATAGGAGGCAAGCCAATAGAAATAAGCCATTTGAGCACGCTGAAGTGGCAATATTGGTGGAAAAATCAAACTGGATGGAATATCGTGGGGAGGCTAGCTATGATGAAGATATTCCAAAAAATTCAATCTCCTCTACACTAGTAAATAATTCCCCTCAACATGATCTCTCTAACATTGTTGCTGCAGCCACACATGTCACCCTTTAGATAGTTTGTTTGAAAAGGAAATAAGAGAGAGTTCCTAGTGTTAACACTCATAATGTACCCAGGTTGTGAAAGGTATATCCCGAGGTAACATCAAAACCACTTTAGACTATATTTATGACCTAATACAGCCATAGAGGTATCTCTCACTATTTACAAAGTTTTCATACTCAAGATATTCAATCAAATATAGTTAGAAGGTCATATTTCTAATGGGGCAAATAGGACAAGTTTGTTTTAAAAATATTTGGTAGGATAGTCATGGAGGAGACCATTGGGAAATGGAGTCAACAATCAGATCTGAAATAGGTTGTAGGAGGTAGGGTTTTGAATATTTATGGACAGAGGAAAGGTTGATACCATTATCTCAGTATTGAGGTATTAGCAAGTTTATTAGTAGACAAAGGGAGACAACCCATCAAACAGAGTATCTAACTAGGGTGAATTCTGTAAGATTTTAGAAGAAAATGCTTAAACAATGGACCTAGAGAATGGAAGATGAATTCTAGACCATAAACACTGATTCTCAAGCATGAAAGAAAAAAAATAATGCAGTGGGAAACAAGATAAACATTCACATAAATAAATTACTTACTGAAGAAGAATATGGCACAAGAATCTCTGCCATGAAAAGGTTTAACATTCCTCCTCTGTAAATTTCATTCATCTACTGAAAAATTGGAGCCATTACAATGAAGAGCCTCTCTTCTCTTGAAAATCCAATCCTAAAACTCTCAATTACATTTTAATTTATATCAAAATAACCCCTACCTATCCTTGAATTCGAAACCTAATTGAATTCTAAAAATAGAAACAGTTACAACAAATTTCCTTCATTTCAGGATGTGGACTACTGAACAATAGGTTTCAAAGTCCCTCATGCATATCTTTAATGGTGACACCTGTGTGAAATAATAAAGGCAATTTTTTTATTTACCATTTTCTCAACAAAAGCCATGTCTTTTTTTTCTCTTATTCACCACCAGATCCTTGGAATTTGCCTTCGAAATTGGTGACTTAGATAATAAACTTGTAAATTTCTGGAAAAATACCCTATGAAGATTCTTTCAATTCGTCCAAAATGTAATACCTGTGTAAAAATGGAAGGAATTTTTTTAATATTGTCTTGTTATGAATAAAAACCTCTCCCCGTTTCTTTAAATTCAGCTCCATTTGTCTGAAAATTCTTTGAATTTTGTGACTAGAACAGTCTTTTGAAAACCTGAAAATGTCCCTCTGAATATGAATTTGATTCTCTCAAACCACCATATCTGTGTGAAAACTAAGATAGGTTATTGTATATGGGTATGTTATAAAGACAAACCTCTCTTTGTTTCTCAAAATTCCTCTTGATTTGGCGGAAACACTCTCTTGACGTTGATGACTAAAAAAGTCATTTTTAATAAAAACTGACCCAACTGCTTGTTGATATTTGAATTGAAATGGGATTTATCTAATTTAATTACCCAACACTTTGTTACAATGAAATTAAATTTGATCACTAATTTATTTCACGAACCATGGATATGGCTACACTTGTCTTTCAATTTCAACCACAACATAAGAATTTCGCAATGTTTCTCCACCATTAAACCTGGTTCTTTTTTACCAGCGAAATTTTATTTGGTCATCTATTTAATTTGCAAGGTAATGGAGGTTTGACACGTTTTTAACCTACACGTGTTATAAACATTTTACGGATTTGAAAATTAAATTGCTCCTCGCCTTTTGAACTAGCGAAATTGCTGTTGGTCGTGGATTTTTCTCACGTGCCAATCTAACGGTTCATTTCTCCCATAGTTTAGAATTATTCGGTGAATTTTTTATTTTTAATTACCTCGTGCATGTTGATGCAACGAAATTATTTCATTCCGTCGATATTCTTTAAGCGTTTATTTAAGCTGTCAATTCAAATTAAGGATCCTGTCACATACTGCAAGTGGGAATGAAGGCACCACGATCCTTGCATTCGCTGTAATCATAAGCATATTTCTCTTATCAATAAATTAATCTCGGGTACAATGTTGTTCACAAAACTTTGCATTGATCCACTAGTAGCTACAACAACACGTTGCAGATCCTTCTCTGTTCACACTCCTCGTTAAATCTAATTTAAACTTGCTGGTATTTTTCGATCCACACAATTTCCATCTAGAGAACAAAATTTATTCAATGGGAAATCCTGGCATGAAAAATTTATCAAACTCTCCAGCCAAATCAATCTGGTTTGTTGCTTGTTAGCTTGCTTGAAGTTTTAATTTTTTATTCAGTTTAGTAAAACATTGTAAAAAATCCACGATTAAATTCTTGAAAATGAACAATTGGAGTGCCCTCCAGGTATGTGAAAAATTGTCGAAAGTTCGTGCCCACAAGGCTCCAAAATTTGATTGTCCTTGGGCATCTTAAAACTCGCATTTCAAGGCATTGACTATATCCGTTGAGATTTCGTACAATTTAAGGCCCCTTCATAATTTCCAGGAACAAAATTTGAATTAAAAATTCCAAATACATCAATAGTGTTTACACGTCCCTTAAGCAATAGCTTTCAATTTTTTCTTTGCTGCTTTTTCATTGTTCATAATATGCCTTTATCCCAAATGCTCTAAAGACTTTATCTTCCCATTGTTTACATATGCTGATGGCTTTAGCTTATACCAAGGAACAAGTATGCATATTCTTTAGGAGCTTAGTGCTTGGTTGCTTGGACTTTGTAGGAAGTCTTTGATTGCTGCTGACTTGTATTGTTGCTGATGTAGTGGCTTCTATTCGACTGGCAGGTGGGCCTTGGACCAATAATTTTTGTCATAAAGATTTTTTAATATAAAACAAAACTTTGTTTTATAAAATATAAACTTTTATAATTTAAACTTTCAAGCCACCTTCATATATATTTTAACAATAAAGTCTTGGCCTATAAATTCGATAAAATAATCCACTCTTAGATCATTACCAATAAAATTTTTCTTTCTTTTTTGGTAAAAAGATTTAACCTTTTTCCTCATAATGCCAACTCTTGAGAAATAAACACAAATCTTTCGTTTAATTTTTTTTCAAATCCATCAGGAACAAAACATGTACTAACAACTGGCTCCACTAGGGATGCTATCTTCCCTGCGAGGTAGCAAAGAAACCCATAGACCAGGCACCAAATCAATTGGGATGCTCCCAATATTTCTATGAAACCCTCAACCTGTTCAGACCTATAACCTGTCAACCGTCTATACTTTGAAGGATGAAAACCGATTGTAACTGCAAACTTGAACTTTAAAACTGAAGCTGAAATCAAAACTAAAAAGCTGCTGAAAGAAATGCTCGCCATGTCGAAGTTATTCACACCTATCTACCTATCATACTTTACTGAGCGCCAGTTCCCATTCAAGTAAACTCCGACTTCCAATGAAGCTAATCAAGTAATTTTTCCAATAATTTTGCTTCTTCCTCATCTTGATTGAAATTAAAGCATAAGAACATAATAGCAAAAGGTTAGGATGAAAAATTTGTCCTTTGCTGCAAACACATAACTAACTACCCCATCTGAAAAATTTATCCATGTGCTCTGCTACTGGATCGTAAAAAGCATGACAAATTTCAAAATACTCAATCACATGTTTGTCATGACAAGGCTGTCCAAAAAGTAATTCCTCTTGCATACATTCAAACTGATCTTGAAAAGAACTTTGAAAGGAACGCTCACGGCTATTTTCAAATGAGATATCAGCAACTTCATTTAGTATTTCTGAATATAAAACTTCACCTTCCTTATATGCTTAAGTAGAAATACTATTATTTTCTCCAATAGAATCAAGCAAACAAAATCCTTCTTCTTGAGATGAAATTTATGAATTTGAAATATTTAAAGAAGCATTTATTTGAGAACCCTTACCTTTTTCTTTGTAATCCAATTCCTCACTGCAAATCACTGATTTTTCCACATGTTGAGATTGACTGCATGATTGTTCATCTTTCTCATCTTCCGCAAGCAGAGAGGGCTTTGTATGTTCATGTAAATCTTCAATAAAATTTCAGAATTTTATCAACACACAAAGGTATTTCTTCAACCATTAACTCAAAATCTGATTCTTCTTTACTTGCAACTTCAGAAAGTAAACATGTGGACAAACTATAAGACTGAAAATTTCCAGAATTAGAATTCTTCATGTAATCACCCACATAAGCATAAGAACTTTGAAGAAATTACTTCTGCAAAAATGAATTTTCTGATTGGGAATAGGTAGCCTCATCTTGAAACAAAACTTCATAAGTTGAATCATATGAAGAAGGATTTTATTGACTGTCCCAACTTCCTTCTTGGTCACACAAAGATTGACAAGACTGCTGCAAATTATCATCTACTTCAGGAAAAGAAACGTAGTTGGTTGAATAAGAGTTTTGGCTCATGTCTCCTTCAGTTAGGGAAGAAATTATTAACTGCTGAGATTTTTTTGAATGTGAATACAACTAGTTTGTATTTCTTTTTTCTGAAATGGGTTCTGATATAAAATTTCAAAAAGCTCTTCATCCACTAACTCATCATCACTATACATGTTTTCCAAATCTCCAATGAAACCTTTAACATGCGTACAACAATCTTGACCCAACAACAAGGAGGGGTATTGGTCTTTGTAATGTTCATGAAATACTGTATGAAAATCGGTAAGGGAACACAAACTTTCTGATGGTGACCCTTCATACCATGACCTTGCATCTCCTTCTAAACTAGCAATGAACATTTTCATTAAAGAATCCTCATGTAATTTAACTCAACTTATGTATATGCATATGAAATCTATCCAAATTAAAAACAACATCATCATTCTTTTGATCTTTGAACTTTGGAAGACATGTTTGCCAATCTACTTTAGGTATTCGATTTGGAAAACCTGGAATGTGAGCATGATTCATAGGAGCATACCTTTTATACAAAGAAATCATTTCTAAAAATGAATAAACTGAATCAACTCTTCAAACATTGCAATCTTTTGACAGTCGTGTCGCCATAGGAATTCCAAAAACTGGATTATTCGAAGATGGAGTCGCCAGGTGAAAGATGCACAACCTTGTTGATACCTGACTGTTGTTCACCATCAAAAATCAAATATGAAACTATTTCATTCATACCCAGGGAATATTTGAACCTTCGTTCCCCAGCAACGACGCCAATTTGTTAAAACTAAGAATGTACCCAGGTTGTGAAAGGTAGATCCTGAGGTAACATCAGAGCCACTTTAGACTATATTTTTGACCTAATACAGTCAGAGAGGGATCTCTCACTACTTACAAAGTTTTCATACTCAAGAGATTCAATCAAAGATAGTCAGAAGGTCAGATTTATGATGGGACAAATAGGACAATTTTTAAAAATAAATAAATGGTAGGACGATCATGGAGGAGACCATTGGGAAATGGAGTCAAGAATCAGATATGAAATAGGTTGCAGGAGGTAGGTTTTTGAAGGTTTATGGACAGATGCAAGGTAGACACCATTTCCTCAGTATTGAGGTATTAGCAGGTTGATTAGTAGACAAAGGGAGACATCCCATCAAATAGAGCACCTAACTAGGGTGTATTCTGCAATACTTTAGAAGAAAATGTTTTGAAAATGCTTGAATAATGGACCTAGAGCATCCAAGATGAATTCTAGCCCATAAAAACTAATTCTCAAGCATGAAAGCAAACACAAAATGGAGTGGGAAATAGGATAAACAGTCACATAAAGAAATTACTTACTGAAGAAAACGATGGCACAAGAATCTCTGCCATGAAACGGTTTAACATTCCTCCTCTACAAATTTCATTCATCTACTGAAAACTTGAATCCATAAAAATGAAGAGCCTCTCTCCTATTGAAAGTACAACCCTGAAAATCTCAATTACATTTTAATTTATAGCAAAATAACCTCTACCTAACCTTGAATTCGAAACCTAATTGAATTCTAAAAATAGAAACAATTACAACAAATTTCCTTCATTTTAGGATGCAGACTGCTAAACAATAGGTTTCAAAGTCCCTCCAACATATTTCTAATGGTGACATCTATGTGAAATATGAAAGATATTTTTGTAATTTACCTTGTACCCGACAAAACCCATGTCATCTTTTTCTCTTATTCACGTCCAACTCCTCAAAATCTGCCTTTGAAACTGATGACTCAGATAGTAAACTTGTAAATTTATGGAAAAATACCTTGTGAATATTCTTTCAATTATCCCAAAATGTAATACCTGTGTACAACCTCAAAGAGGTTTTTGAATATTTTCCTGTTATGAATAAAAACCTCTCTCAGTTTCTTGAAATTCAACTCCATTTGTCTGAAAACATTGTTTGAATTTTGTGACTAAAACAATCTTTTGAAAACCTAAAAATTTCCCTCTGAAGATGAATTCAATTCTCTCAAACCATCATACCTATGTGAAAACCAATGATAATTTTAGGGGAGAAATTTATCCCATGGGCTATTTTTAGGGGGTTTTCACGAAAAAAATATTCGCCATTTTTGTGGCAGGGATTTCTCCCTTACAACATGGCAGGAATGGCTACCTTCCATATATAGGACAAAAGGATATGGTTCCTGATGGTAATGCAAGAAAAAAAAATGAAACTGAAGCAAAGAGAACAGAAAAGAAAGAAATGGAAATCCTGCACACAAGGTTAGACTCCATAAACATGCATACAACTTGTTAGAACATAAAATAAACCTGCAGGAAAACTAAGTTAGAAGACCAGTTATCCTGCATGTTATCCTCCGCAGGTAGTTGGAAATCATTGCACATAGTTTTGATATTGCAGACCCATATTGTTTTATGACCGTCATTTGTTGTTTAAAAAAAATCATTACAGAGCGAAGGAATATCCAGAATTGTTACCTCTGCGTATTGATTGGAGGCTATACTTGGTATTTAAAAAGAAAACCGTATCCATATGGTGGGACTTAGCTCCATGTTTTAACCCTTTTAGTTTCGTATTAATTCCAGATCCCCACTACATGATCTGCTGCGTATTTGAGATGGGATCTACAATGTAATCGAACCAGTTATGATTAGATCTACATGGGTTTAACATAAAAATGATTTTGGTGTAAAACCTCTGCCTGTTTTTATAGGTGTCAACACGACCTGGGTCGTATTTGCTGTTTGGTCATGAAATTTCATAAATTATATGTGTGAAAGATGACCCTCCACCTATGTTATGGATCCTTTTAGTTTTTTGTATGTTCTTTGTCTCCATATTGTTGGACCCTCATACACGTTGATTTTGATCCAAGGTATGCGCTAGTATTAGTAAACAGTTCTAGTCCTCCGCAGATTGGAATTAAGGCATATACTTAAGCTAGTGTTATAGGTACCAAGACTGACTATGATAAGTCAACCTGAGTCTCTTGTGAGCGGTGGTTTTCTTTCAATAAGTTTTGATTCAATATTTCATTGCTTACATACTTTTAGACCCAATGTATGTTTGGTTGGGTAGGTCTAGCTGTGTACCGGGCTATCAATGACTTTATGGATCCATCCTAAACTGCTTTAAAAAAATGTTCTTTAGAACAAAATGATAAGAATATATAAATATAGTGTTTCAATAGCTTAGAAATACTCCCTAAGAAGGATTCCACGAGATGTAACAGAGATAAATGATGGAAACAAAATTGTTACTGGTTGTAATATGTTATGGAACAAATATTACATGATGGGACAGTTTTGGTGGACGTAACCCATGGATTGGGTGAACCACGTATTTTTGGTGTATTTTCTCTTATCTGTACATCTTATGTATTTCATCTATATTTTATTTGAGATTGTGTTTTGCTCGATATTGAGATACATATAATGTTTCTGTTTAAGTGAGAACTCAATTACTACTGTCTTAATGAATAAGCTGATTTTCTTGATGTATAACTTCATGAATGCGAATAAGGTTTGAATGCAGTAAGGAATAGCGATGAACTTATGGAATAAATAAGTAGTCTCTTAAAGTGTTTACTATCTAGTATGAAACAATAGAATGAGTCATAATTAAGTAATGTAGCAATTCTGAAAGTAAAATTTGAATTGCTCGTGTCATCCTTAACACACGCCTTAATGGAGTTGTTACTTATGACTAACACGACCTTTATTGTTGATTTAAAGGTAGAAATTATAATGGGTTTCAATTCCAAGTAAGAATTTATCTCCATGGTGTTGATTGGTTAAAATTTGATTATGAGACTATACACTCTCAGGAGTTTATCTTTTTGGTTATAAGCAAAGGAAAAATTTACTACTTTTTTACACATTTTACTTTTACTAGAAGAGGTATGTTACAAATGGTATCAGAGTGGAAGTGACAATACTCAGGCCTATTTGGGCTCAGCATGAAATTAGAAAGTCGGAAGATGTTAAAACCCAACCAATCCAATGAATTTGTTTTGGATGCATGACGATGATGAACGAGGAAATAATTCATCTGAGCAGGCAAACAAAGATGGAAGGAGGTGACTAAAAGGTTAAGGTAACAAAATAGCAGGGCAAGGGTATGCTATTACATTATCAGTGGGTTAAACACAAAAAATGTGCAAGTAATTCTTTCATTTTTTTGTAAAGGTTAGGTTTATATTACACCCTTACCATGGGAAGTTGAGCAATAAACTTTACTCCCGATTTATTAAGGAAGATAGTCCTTTCTTAGAATTTCCTCTAGAAATGAGTACATATCCTCATACTAATGGATACTTGTTAAACATAAGGCACCAACTAGAATGGGTAACAAGCTATGGGTGCCTAAGGAAAGGAAAATGCATAGGTTCCTAGCAATAAATGTTAATGATTATATAACGACATAAATGGTAATAATGATTACTAGGAAATAATGAAAATCATGTGTTTACTTACTTTGGGAAAAGAATTGGATATTGTCAAATATTTGCAAAGAATCCCAAAACCCTAAGTATTGGGTAACGTAGAAATCATCAGTGCTTGAGGAAAATTTGAAGACACCCTTCATATATAAGGAAGTGTAGGCATGAGATATGTTAGGCTTATCTTAAGTTGTGGTTAGAACTAATTGGTAATTGTTCAATTTAATGTTAAAGAACAATTCTCACATGCAAAACGCAATGTAAAGACTGATGCTAAATTGTTAACCACATAAGTAGAGAGGGTAACCTAGCAAAACAATACCCCTTAGGGTATTGGTGTATTCCATGTAATATAAGATAACACAAGTAAAGTATCAATGCGTACTCTTTTATGATTATGTTCTCGTGTTAAAAAGTGAGTTAGAAAAATTATATACTCATATGTAGGAAACAAGATCTAATATATTTCATCATAATCCTATCATGCTAAAACATTTTGGCTATTTTTACACATGTGGGATTACCAATGTGTTACATCAACGTTGAAATTCTTGCGAAAAGCATGGGTTGATTTAGGAGAAATGGTGTTTTAAACCTACTGTTTCGTGTGATGAACATTATCAATTATTGTTTTATGAAAGTTTTAACATGAGTGTATTCATGGCTTGTAGAGGGTTACTCAAGGTACAAGATGGTCCCAACAAAGAGTATAATGTTTCCTCCAAGGGTACTAATAGGCATATAGAACTAAATAACACTCGAGATTCCCACGTCTCCAACTTACCAACTCACTATTGTTGTGTAGAATTGGAATGTCCCTATCCAAGGACACATGAGTGAAGATGTTTTTGCTATTAGTATTTGAAAATGATAAAGGAATGAATTTCAAATAATGTTATGTGCTAACATTGCAAGATTTTTCCAAGAACACTATCAATCGAAATGGACTATTAGTAAAAATATTCACTGGCTTAATAATGAAGCTAAGAATGAGTGTTGTTTTACTTTGACTTATTATAAGCTGTCGGATTTCGAGGTTTTTATGAACCAAGGATTAACCATGGATTATGCTATTTATGTACTAAACATTGCAGGGTTTTACGAGGGTTATGACCGATGTCACGAAAAACTTACATTATGGAATATAAATTTGCTTGCGCAAACCAATTGCACTCAATTGCCCAAAATTGAGTAAGGAATTATTTTGGAGGATTGTATGAATATTGAATAATGATAGAGGTACAAATCATTACAACTTATGTAATGTTGATTAAATTGATTAAATTAGTTTTTATTGATAGATGTTAATTATATTAAATTAGCCGTGAAGCCGATTCACGAATCGAGAAAATGATAGTGAAGTCACATTAAGCATCGAAGTTGTGTGTCACAAATAGTCAAAGGTTGAAATTGACATTAAATACAGATAAGGAAAATTTATGCTGTGAGAGCACAATGGTGTTAGGAAAATGATTGCCGTGTGAACACATTGGTGTTAGGCATATATGTTGTGGGAGCACAATGGTGTTAGGCAAAGAGTTTTCGTGTGAGCACATTGGTGTTAGGCATATGAAGTGGCAAATAAATTGATTGTCTAACTCTACCTTGTACTTCCTGGATTCAAGCGAGGAGGCCTAAGGGGAATCATGAAAGAGTAAGATATCAATAGCAAGACCTAGGAAAAAGCTCGACATATGTAAGACAGGACGTTGTCTTAAATCATTGGGGAGAAAACTTTTGACTATCAGTCAAAATGGAGAGTAACCTCAGATATATCCCGGAAGTCCACACGGGAATTGGTAAAGGAACTCAATGGATAGTTTGAAAATAACGAACAAAAATGTGTTCACAAATTTCCAAGTAACTATCCTATCACATGTCTCAATGTATAAATATGAAGAAGGACCAGAGTAGGAAAAAATTTCCCTCGAAGGCAGGGTTGAAGGAGGAATTTTAAAGTTCTAATTGAAAATTATGTTAAAGAAAGATTTTCCTCATGTTGAAGACTAGTTAAGCATCCAAATATTGAAAAAAAAAAAGTCCTCCCAAAAGATGAGTAAATATGGACTTCTTATGAATCGATTTCATTAAATTAATTATGCAAATAAATAATAAGATATGTTCCATAAATTTCAATTGTGGTGTTGCACAAGGATCCTTGGTTTATGTTTTAAGTTGAATGATAATTTATGACGTACTTTACTAAATGATATTTGGGAAGATCCAATTGTGTTACAGGAAACTACAGGTCCTGAACAAATAGTGACTTGCGAAGATCAGGAAGATCTACAGTATCAGAACATAAAATACGAAGCGAGCAAGGATGGCTCAAGAAAGGAAGGAAAATTGTTGAAAAACAAGAACACCGAGGACGATGTTATTTTTAAGGGGGAAAGGATGTAATATTCCTCTTGTATACCCTAAATATATTGTAATTATGAATGTTGTTGTACTTATTTCCGGTGAGGAGCTCAAGGCCAAGGCCCCACCAGGAAGACCTTGTAATTCCATATGAGTTAATTCCTAAGTGTTAGACTTAGGTGACTTAAAGACATTGAAGCAACATGAAACTAAACCCACTAGGGATAAAGGTGAATGATCAGGGAGCCAGGATGTAATATCCCCTCCCCCTTGTATGCAACCGAAAATGGCAAAGCGTAAGTGTAAACCCTACCCTCCTTCAAAAATTATAGGTAAATTTAATAACGCAAGGGGACTGAAGAACGTGTGCGACTAGAATGATGATGGTGGACGAAATCTACCAAGGGAAAGGAAAAACGTTTAGTTGAGCCTCAGGAACTGAGAAAACATCAACAACTCCCTTGATGACCATAAACTCCTAAGGTATCAACCTATGATAAAGTAAGTAGCAGAGAGGCTAGTTTACTTTGGTTGACAAAATAATAATCTTTATGATCCTTTTCATTAAAAAGGAGACGTGATGTCTTACCTTATACTCATTACGGGACCTATGAGTTAAAATGATTAAAAAAGACATAAGTATAGGTTACCATGTAAAATCATACAAAAGATATAACTATTATATATACATTTATATTGTTTATATCATAGAGTATAAAGTCGTATGCACCTCTCTCTATATATATTCATAATAACATAACATTTATCATATATAGTGATGGGATGGGTAATTTGACTTGGAGCAAGCAATGAGGATTTTGTGCAATAAAGAGAAAAATTAAGGGTGCGATTTCCTGGATGAAATCGTGGAAATTATTCCGGCAACAAGAAAGTATTGTCATATGTCTTAAAAGAAAGTTCAGACTATTGGAGGAATCATTGCGCCACTTGGTTCCGAGATAGCTAAGAGGGACAAACAAATTAAGTATGCCAACGGCTGTCAAGCTGTGGGGAGGTCAATCTCTGTCTTTAAAGGAGGAATTATCTGCATTTTTGAGGGGGAGGGGAGTTTTGTGTTTTCAGGAGAAAGTCTCTGCATTTTGAGAGAGATCTCTCCATTTGTGGGGAAAGGGTCTCTACTTTTTGAAGAGAGACCAAAATATGCGATTTTGTTTTGTACTGGCTGCATTTGACCGGTAGGAACACCAGGGGGATGGAGCGCCCGGCATGATTGGGCTCTTCCTTCTTTCTGTGTCTTGATGAGGAGAAGGAGATTTCGGCTTTATGTCTGTTGGATGCATTACAATATTAGGAATGGTATGCTTCTGCCTTTTGGGGTTTTCGCTCATGCATGCATTGCGTTTAAGACCTAGCATCCGCTTTAAAAAGGAAAACCACATCCTCCTTGAATAATTGCAGTTGTTGTGTACCGCAATATCCACGTTTGGATAGGAAAAAGGTTAGATATCAAAACTATTTGTTTGGATTTTAGATTATATAGTTAGATCATGGATTACCTCTACCTGGGTTATATAGATATGACTCTACTGCAAACAATAGAGCGTCATACTTGTTAGGTCTGATGTGAATTTATAAATATTCCTAAGTGTAAAAATTATCATCCTCTACGTGCGTTTTAGATCTAAATCTGAATCTTAGATAGTATCTTGGATCTAAATCTTAGTCATGGATTCAGGCATGTACGCCCTAGATGCAAGTGGTTGTGTACTGAATTGACCTTGATTGGGCATAGGTATACCCAACCCATGTTCGCATTTGGATTCTGGTTTCCAATCGATTCAACTTTTGACGATGGATTTGATGTTCACCTAAGTTTAGCCAACGTGCCAATCTCAAATTCAAAACCCTAGAGCGAAATGACTAGGACGGAGCTATCGGCGTTGATGTTAATAATGGTTTCAATCTCTTATACCATCACCCAAATGCTGATTGACGATGATTCAAGCACAAAATTATAAATCGACCTCTTAGAACCTTGAGGCGGAATCGTTTGTAGGGAGGTTATGCTATCAAAGTGCTAAATGATGGACTTAGGAAATTTGAATACAAAGTATATCGATCCTGTCATACCCTGCAGCGATTTGATTAAGAATGATAAAATCATTGAGGTGGAATGGATGAATGGATCCATCATGGAGGAAATCCTCTGCGTGTTGTTGGCACCTCGTCGATCACAAGACTTATAGTCCAGATCCATTTTTTGATTTGCATTGGGAAAAATTTGTTGTAGACTGAAGGGATAAAACAGATCCATCCTGCATGTTATCCTCTGCACGTAGTTGGAAATCGTTGCACATAGTTTTGATATTGCCAACCCATATTGTTTTACGACCCTCATTTGTTGTTTAAAAAAAATCATTACAGAGTGAAGGGATACCCAGAATTGTTACCTCTGCATATTGATTGGAGGTTATACTTGGTATTTAAAAAGAGAACTGTATCCATATGGTGGGACTTAGCTCCACGTTTTAACCCTTTTAGTTTGTTGCCTGTGAGCTTACTCGAAGTTTTAATTTTTTATTCAATATAGTAAAACATCATAAAAAATCCACCATTAAATTCTTGAAAATGAACAATTGAAACGCCCTCCAGGTATGCAACAAATTGTCGGAAGTCCATGCCCACAACCAAGATCCAAAATTTTATTGTCCTTGGGCATCTTAAAACCCATGTTTCAAGGCATTGACTAGATTCCTTTGAGCTTTCGTATAATTTCAGGCCCCTTCATAATTTTAAGGAACAAAATTTGAATTAAAAATTCCAAATACATCAATAGTTTTTACACGTCGCTTAAGCAATAGATTTTGATTTTATCTTTGCTGCTTTTTCATTGTTCATAATATGCCTTTATCCCACATGCTCTAAAGACTTTATCTTCCCATTGTTTACATATGCTGATGGCTTTAGCTTATACCAAGGAACAAGTATGCATATTCTTTGGAAGCTTAGCGCTTGGTTTCTTGGACTTTGTTGGCAGTCTTTGATTGCTGCTGACTTTGACTTGACTTGTATTGTTGCTGATGTAGTGGCCTCTATTCGACTACTAGGTTGGCCTTGGTCTTATACTTTTTGTCATAAAATGTGTTTAATACTTTTTGTCATAAAATGTAGTGGCCTCTATTCGACTACCAGGTTGGCCTTGGTCTAATACTTTTTGTCATAAAATGTAGTGGCCTCTATTCGACTACCGGTCTAATACTTTTTGTCATAAATATTTTTTAATATTTTTATAAAACAAAGCTAAATGGATATTTTTTATAAAACAAAACTTTGTTTTATAAAATATAAAATTTTATAATTTAAACTTTCCAGCCACCTTCATATATCTTTTAACAATAAAACCTATAAATTCAATAAAATAATCCACTCTTAGATCATTATCAATAAAATTTTTCTTTCTTTCTTGCTAAAAAATCTTTAACCTTTTTCCTCATAATGCCAACTACTGCAAAATAAACACAAATCTTTCCTTTAACTTTTTTTCAAATCCATCAGGAAGAAAACCTATGCGAACAACTGGCTCCACTAGGGATGTTATCCTCCCTGCGAGGTAGCAAAAAATGCTATAGACCAGATGCCAAATCCATTGGGCTGCTCACAATATTTCTATGAAACCATCAACCTGTTCAAACATGTAACCTGTCACCCGTCCATACTCTGAAGGCTGAAAACCGATTGTAACTACAAACCTAAACCTTAAAACTAAAGCTGAAATAAAAAATGAAAACTGTTGAAAGAAATGCTCTCCATGTCGAGCTTATTCACACCTATCTACCTATCCTGCTTTACTGAGCACCAAGTCCCAATCAAATAAACTTTGACTTCCAATGAAGCCAATCAAGGAATTTTTCCAATAATTCTGCTTCTTCCTCATGCTTGATTGGAATTAGAACATAAGAACATAATAGAAAAAAGGTTATGATGAAAAATTTGTCCTTTGTTACAAACACATAACCAACTACCGCATTTGAAAAATTTATTCATGTACTCTGCTACTAGATCATAAGAAGCATGACAAATTTCAAAATACTCAATCACCTGTTTGTCATGACAAGGATGTCCAAAAAGTAATTCATATTGCATACTGTCAAACTGGTCTTCAAAAGAACTTTAAAAGGAACTCTTACGACTGTTTTCAAATGAGATATCAGCAACTTCATTTAATAAATCAGAATTTAAAACTTCACCTTCCTTATATGCTTTAGTAGAAATATCATTCTTTTCTGCAATAGAATAAAGCAAACAAAATCCTTCTTCTTCTTGAGATGAAATTTATGAATGTGAAAGATTTAAAGAAGCATTTATTTGGGAACCCTTACCTCTTTCTTTGTAATCCAATTCCTCACTGCAAACCACTGATTTTTCCACATGCTGAGATTGACTGAATGATTGTTCATCTTTCTCATCTTCCGCAACCAGAGAGGGCTTTGTATGTTCATGTAAATCTCCAGGAAAAGTTTGGATTTGATCAACACACAAAAGTATTTCTTCAGCCATTAACTCAAAATATGATTCTTCTTTACTTGCAAGTTCATAAAATAAACACGTGGATGGACTTCAAGACTGAAAATTTCCAGAATCAGAATTATTTATGTAATCACCCACATAAGCATTAGAACTTTGAGGAAATTGCTGCTGCAAAAATGAATTTTCTGATTGGGAATAGGTAGCCTCATCTTGAAACAAAATTCAGAAGTTTACTGATATGAACAAGGATTTGATTGACTGTCCCAAATTCCTATTTGGTCATACAAAGATTGACAAGGGTGCTGCAAATTATCATCTACTTCAGGAAAAGAAATGTAGCTGGTTGAATTAGAGTTTTGGTTGATGTCTCTTTTAGTCGAGGAAGAAATTATTAACCACTGAGAGTTTTCTTGAATGTGAAGACAACTAGTTTGTATTTCTTTTTTCTGAAATGGGTTCTCATATAAAATTTCTAAAATCTCTCCATCCATTAACTCATCAACACTATACATGTTTTCCAAATCTCCAATGAAACCTTTAACATGCGTACAACAATCTTGACCCAACAACAAGGAGGGGTATTGGTCTTTGTAATGTTCATGAAATACTGTATGAAAATCGGTAAGGGAACACAAACTTTCTGATGGTAACCCTTCATACCATGACCTTGCATCTCCTTCTAAACTAGCAATGAACATTTTCATTAAAGAATCCTCATGTAATTTAACTCCCAACTTATGTATATGCATATGAAATCTAACCAAATTAAAAACAACATCATCATTCTTTTGATCTTTAAACTTTGGAAGAAATGTTTTCCAATCTACTTTAGGTATTCGATTTGGAAAACCAGGAATGTGAGCACGATTCATAGGAGCATACCTTGCACACAATGAACTCATCTCGACAAAAAAATAAATTGAATCAACTCTTCAAACTTTGCAATATTTAGACAGTGGAGTTTCCATAGGAATTCGAAAAACTTGATTCTTCGAAGATGGAGTCGCTAGGTGAAAGATGCACAACCATGTTGATATCTGACTGCTGGTCACCATCAAAAATCAAATATGAAACTATGTCCTTCATAGCCATGGAATATTTGAACCTTCATTCCCCGACAACGACGCTAATTTGTTAAAACTCAGAATGCACCCAGGTTGTGAAAGGTAGAGCCTGAGGTAACATCAGAACCACTTTATACTGTATTTGTAACCTTATACAGAGACAGATGGATCTCTCTCTATTTACAAAGTTTTAATACTCAAGATATTCAATCAAAGATAGTTAGAAGGTCAGATTTTTGATGGAAAAAATAGGACAAGTTTGTTTTAAAAAGATTTGGTAGGACAATCATGGAGGAGACCATTGGGAAATGAAGTCAACAATCATATCTGAAATAGGTTGCAGGAGGTATGGTTTTGAAGGTTTATGGATAGAGGCAAGGTAGAAACCATTTCCTTAGTGTTGACGTATTAGTGGGTTGATTAGTAGACAAATGGAGATATCCCATCAAACAGAGTAACTGAATAGGGTGAATTCTGCTATACTTGAGAAAAAATGGTTTGAAAATGCTTGAACAATGGACCTAGAGCATGCAAGATGAATTCTAGCCCATAAACACTAATGCTCAAGAATGAAAGAAAACACAAAATGGAGTGGGAAACAGGATAAACACTCACATAAATAAATTACTTACTGAAGAAAAATATGGCAGAATAATCTCTGCCATGAAAAGGTTTAACATTCCTCCTTTGCAAATTTCATTCATTTACTAAAAACTTGAATCCATTACAATGAAGAGCCTCTCTGCTCTTGAAAATACAACCCTAAAACTCTCAATTACATTTTAATTTATATCAAAATAAATTCTACCTAACCTTGAATTCGAAACCTAACTGGTTTCTAAAAATAGAAACATTTACAACAAATTTCCTTCATTTTATGATGTAGATTGCTGACCAATAGGTCTCAAAGTCCCTCCTGCATATCTCTAATGGTGACAGATGTGTGAAATCCAAAATATGTTCTTTTAATTGACCATGTTCCCGACAAAACTCATGTCTTCCTTTGCTCTTATGCATCTCCAGATCCTCAGAATCTGCCTTTGAAACTGATGACTAAGATAGTAAACTTGTAAATTTCTTGAAAATTACCTTTTGAATATTCTTTCAATTCTCCAAAAATGTAATATATGTGTACAAACGAAAGGAGGTGTTTGAATATTGTCATGTTATTAATAAAAACCTCTCTTAGTTTCTTGAAATTCAACTCTATTTGTCTAAAATAATTCTTTGAATTTTGTGACTAAAAGAGTCTTTTGAAAACCTGGAAATTGCCCTTTGAAGATGAATTGGATTCTCTCTAACCATCATACCTGTGTGAAAAATGAGATAGGGTATTGTATTAGGGTATATTATAAATACAAACCTCTCTCAATTTCTCAAAATTCCTCTTGATTTGGAGGAAACAGTTGCTTGAGGTTGATCAGTAAAACAGTCATTTTTAATAAAACATAGCCCAACTGCTTGTTGATATTTGAATTGAGATTGGATTTATCTACCTTAAGTACCCAAAAATTTGTTCCAACAAAATTAACTTTGATCGCTAATTTATTTCAAGAACCATGGATATGGCTACACTTGTCTTTCAATTTCAACCACAGCATGAGAATTTCACAATGTTTCTCTACCATTAAACCTGGTTCTTTTTAACCAATGAAATTTTATTTGGTCATCGATTTAATTTGAAAGGTAATGGAGGCTTGACATGTTTTTAACCTGCACGTGTTATAAAAATTTTGTGGATTTGGAAATTAAATTGCTCCTCGCTTGTTGAACTAGGGGAATTGCTACTAGTCATGAATTTTCCTCACCTACCAATCTAATGGTTCATTTCTCCCATAGTTTAACATCATTTTGCATATTTTGATTTTTAATTACCCCATGCATGTTGATGCATCGACATTCTTTCACGTCGTCGATCTTCTTTAAGCGTTTATCTAAGACGTCAATTCAAATTAAGGGGCCTGTAACATACTGCAAGTGGGAATGAAGGCACCACGATCCCTGCATTCGCTGTAGCCATAAGTATATTTCTCTTATCAATAAATTGATCTCGGGTACAATGTTGTTCACAAAACTTTGCATTGATCCACTAGTAGCTACAAAAACACGTTGTAGATCCTTCTCTATTTACACTCCTCGCTGAATCTAATTTAAACTTGCTAGTATTTTTCGATCCACACGATTTCCATCCCGAGAACAAAATTTATTTAGTGGTAAATCCTTCCAAGAAAACTTTATCAAACTCTTCGGCCAAATCAATCTAGTTTGTTGCTAGTTAGCTTGCTTGAAGTTTTAATTTTTTATTTAGTATATTAAAACATCGTAAAAACTCAACCATTAAATTCTTGAAAATGAACAATTGAAGCACCCTCCAGGTATGCAAAAAATTGTCAGAAGTCCGTGCCGACAACCAAGATCCAAAATTTTATTGTCCTTGGGCATCTTAAAATACATGTTTCAAGGCATTGACTAGATCTGTTGAGATTTCGTACAATTTTAGTTCCCTTCATAATTTCCATGAACAAAATTTGAATAAAAAATTCCAAATACATCAATAGTTTTTACACGTCCCTTAAGCAATAGCTTTCAATTTTCTCTTTGCAGCTTTTTCATTGTTCATAATATGCCTTTATCCCACATGCTCCAAAGACTTTATCTTCCCATTGTTTACATATGCTGATGGATTTAGCTTATACCAAGGAACAAGTATGCATATTCTTTGGGAGCTTAGCGCTTGATTGCTTGGACTTTGTTGGCAGTATTTGATTGCTGCTGACTTGTATTGTTGTTGATGTAGTGGCCTCTATTTGGCTGGCACGTGGGCCTTGGTCCAATACTTTTTGTCATAAAAATATATAAAAATATAAATGGATATTTTTATAAAACAAAACTTTATTTTATAAAATATATACTTTTATAATTTAAACTTTCAAGCCACCTTCATATATCTTTTAACAATAAAACCTTGGCCTCTAAATTTGATAAAATAATCCACTCTTTTATCATTACCAATAAAAAAATTATTTCTTTCTTGCTAAAAAATCCTTAACCTTTTTCCTAATAATGCCAACTCCTGCGAAATAAACACAAATCTTTCCTTTAATTTTTTTTCAAATCCATCAGGAACAAAAACTGTGCTAACAACTTGATGCACTAGGGATGCTATCCTCCCTGCGAGGTAGCAAAGAACCCCGTAGACCAGGTGCCAAATCCATTGGGCTGCTCCTAGTATTTCTATGAAACCCTCAACCTATTCAGATCTGTAACCTGTCACCCTTCCATACTCTGAAGGTTGAAAACCGATTGTAACTGCAAACCTGAAATTTCAAACTGAAGCTGAAATCAAAATAGAAAACTGCTGAAAGAAATGATCGCCATGTCGAGCTTATTCACACGTATCTACCTATCCTACTTTACTGAGCACCAATGGCCAATCAAGTAAACTCTGACTTCCAATGAAGCCAATCAAGCAATTTTTCCAATAATTCTGCTTCTTCATCATGCCTGATTTAAATTAGAACATAAGAACATAATAGAAAAAGGTTATGATGAAAAATTTGTCCTTTGCTGCAAACACATAACTAACTACCCCATCTAAATTTTTTATCCATGTACTTTTCTATTGGATCATAAAACGCATGAAAAATTTTAAAATACTCAATCACCTGTTTGTCATGACAAGGTTGTCCAAAAGTAATTCCTCTGGCATATTGTCAAACTGATCTTCAAAAGAACTTTGAAAGGAACTCTCGTGAGTGTTTTCAAATGAGATATCAACAACTTCATTTAATATTTCCAAATTTAAAAATTTACCTTCCTCATATGCTTCAGCATAAATATCATTCTTTTCTCCAATAGAATTAAGCAAACAAAATCCTTCTTCTTGAGATGAAATTTCTGAATGTGAAAGATTTAAAGAAGCATTTAATCGAGAAATCTTACCTCTTTCTTTGTAATCCAATTCCTCATTGTAAACCACTGATTTTTCCACATGCTGAGATTGGCTGCATGATTGTTCATCTTTCTCATCTTCCGCAAGCAGAGAGGGATTTGTATGTTCATGTAAATCTTCATGAAAATTTTGGAGTTGATCAACACACAAAGGTCTTTCTTCAACCATTAACTAAAAATATGATTCTTCTTTACTTGAAACTTTAGAAAATAAACATGTGGACGGAATGTAAGATAGAAAATTTCTAGAATCAGAATTCTTTATGTAATCACCCATAGAAGCATTAGAACTTTGAGGAAATTGCTGTGCAAAAAGGAATTTTCTGATTGGGAATAGGTAGCCTCATCTTGACACAAAACTTCGTAAGTTGAATGATATGAAGAAGGATTTGATTGAATGTCCCAACTTCCTTCTTGGTCACACAAAGATTAACAAGACTGCTGCAAATTATCATCTACTTCAGGAAAAGAAATGTAGTTGGTTGAATCAGAGTTTTGGCTCATGTATCTTTCAGTCGAGGAAGAAATTATTAACCGCTGAGAGTTTTCTTGAATGTGAAGAAAGCTAGTTTGTATTTCTTTTCTCTGAAATGGGTTATCATATAAAATTTCTAAATTCTCTTCATCCACTAACTCATCATCAATATACATGTTTTCCAAATCTCCAATGAAATCATTAACATGCGTACAAGAATCTTAAACCTGCAACAAGGAGGGGTATTGGTCTTTGTAATGTTCATGAAATACTGGATAAAAATTGGTAAGGGAACACAAATTTTCTGATGGTAACCCTTCATACCATGACCTTGCATTTCCTTATAAAGTAGCCATGAACATTTTCATTAAAGAATCCTCATGCAATTTAACTCCCAACTTATGTATATGCATATGAAATCTAACCAAATGAAGGGCGGTATCATCATTCTTTTTATCTTTGAACTTTGGAAGACATGTTTTCCAATCTACTTTAGGTATTTAATTTCGGAAAACCGAGAATGTGAGCACAATTCATAGGAGCATAGCTTGCATACAAAGAACTCATCTCGACAAAAGAATAAACTGAATCAACTCTTCAAACTTTGCAATATTTTGACAGTGGACTTGCCATAGGAATTCCGAAAACTGGATTCTTCAAAGATGGAGTCACCAGGTGAAAGATGCACAACCTTGTTGACATCTGACTGTTGTTCACCATCAACAATCAAATATGAAACTATGTCCTCCATACCAAGAGAATATTTGAACCTTCATTCCATAGCAACGACGCCAATTTGTTAACACTCAGAATGTACCCAATTTGTGAAAGGTAGATCCTGAGGTAACATCAGACCAACTTTCGATTGTATTTCTGACCTAATACAGTCAGAGAGGGATCTCTCATTATTTACAAAGTTTTCATACTCAAGATATTCAATCAAATATAGTCAGAAGTTCATATTTCTCATGGGACAAATAGGACAAGTTTATTTTAAAAATATTTGGTAGGATAGTCATGGAGGAGACCATTGGGCAATGGAGTCAACAATCAGATCTGAAATAGGTTGCAGGAGGTACGGTTTTGAAGGTTTATGGACAGAGGCAAGGTAGAAACCATTTCCTTAGTATTGAGGTATTAGCAGGTTGATTAGTAGACAAAGGGAGACATCCCATCAAATAGAGTACCTAACTAAGGTGAATTCTGCAAGACTTTGGAAGAAAATGTTTTGAAAATTATTGAACAATGGACCTAGAGCATGCAAGATGAATTCTAGCCTTTTAACACTAATGATCAAGAATTAAAGAAAACACAAAATGGAGTGGGAAACATGATAAACAATCACATAAAGAAATTACTTATTGAAGAAAAATATGGGACAAGAATCTCTACCATGAAAAGGTTTAACATTCCTCCTCTGCAAATTTCATTCATCTACTGAAAATTTGAAGCCATTACAATGAAGAGCCTCTCTGCTCTTGAAAATCCAACCCTAAAACTCTTAATTACATTTTAATTTATAGCAAAATAACCTCTACCTAACCTTGAATTAGAAACCTAACTGACTTCTAAAAATAAAAACAGTTACAACAAATTTCCTTCATTTCACGATGCTGACTGTTGAACAATAGGTTTCATAGCGTCCTGCATATCTCTAATGTTGATATCTGTGTGAAATAAGAAAGAGGTTTTTTTAATTAACCATGCTCCTGACAAAACCCATGTCTTATTTTTCTCTTATTCACATCCAACTCCTTGAAATATGCCTTTGAAACTGATGACTCAGATAGTAAACTTCTAATTTTTTGGAAAACTACCCAGTGAAGATTCTTTCAATTCTCCCAAAGTGTAATACTCATGTAAAAACTAAATTATTATTTCAAATATTGGCTTGTTATGAATGAAAACCTCTCAGTTTCTTGAAATTCAACTCCATTTGTCTGAAACAATTCTTTGAATTTTGTGACTAAAACAGTATTTTGAAAACCTGAAAATTTCCCTATGAAGATGAATTCGATTCCCTCAAACCGAATTATGATAGGTTACTGTATATGGGTATGTTTTAAATACAAACCTCTCTCAGATTATCAAAATTCCTCTTCATATGGCGGAAACAGTCTCTTGAAGTTGATGACTAAAACAATCATTTTTAATAAAAACTGGCCCAATTGCTTGTTGATATTTGAATTGAGATTGGATTTATCTACCTTAATTACCTAGCACTTCGTTCCAATGAAATTAAATTTGATCAATAATTTATTTCACGAACCATGGATATGGCTACACTTGTCTTTCAATTTCAATCACAGCATACGAATTTCGCAATGTTTCTCCACCATTAATCCTGGTTCTTTTTTTCCAATGAAATTTTATTTGGTCATCGATTTAATTTGCAAGGCAATGGAGGCTTTACATGTTTTTAACATGCATGTGTTATAAAAATTTCATGGATTTGGAAATTAAATTGCTCCTCGCTTGTTGAACTAGCAGAATTGTTGATGGTCATGGATTTTCCTGCCAATCTAACGGTTCATTTCTCCCATAGTTTAACATCATTCCGCGTATTTTGATTTTTAATTACCCCGTGCATGTTGATGCAGCGGAATTATTTCATGCCCTTGATATTCTTTAAGTGTTTATCTAAGACGTCAATTCAAATTAAGGATCCTGTCACATATTGCAAGTGGGAATGAAGGAACCATGATCCCTCCATTCGCTACAGCCATAAGTATATTTCTCTTATCAATAAATTGATCTCGAGTACAATTTTTTTCATCAAAACTTTGCATTGATCCACTAGTAGCTACAACAACACGTTGTAGATCCTTCTCTATTTACACTCCTCGCTGAATCTAATTTAAACTTGCTGGTTTTTTCCGATCCACACAATTTCCACTTCAAGAACAAAATTTATTCAGTGGTAAATCCTCCCAAGAAAAATTTATCAAACTCTCCGACCAATTCAATCTGGTTTGTTGCATGTGAGCTTGCTTGAAGTTTTATTTTTTTATTCAGTATAGTAAAACATCGTAAAAAATCCACCATTAAATTATTTAAAATGAACAATTGAAGCACCCTCCGGGTATGCAAAAAATTGTTGGAAGTTCGTGCCCAAAATCAAGCTCCAAAATTTTATTGTCCTTGGGCATCTTAAAACTTGCGTTTCAAGGCATTGACTAGATCCGTTGAGCTTTCGTACAATTTCAGGTCCCTTCATAATTTCCAGGAAAAAAAATTGAATTAAAAATTCCAAATACATCAATAGTGTTTACATGTCCCTTAAGCAATAGATTTCGATTTCTCCTTTTTGCTTTTTCATTGTTCCCAATATGAATTTATCCCACATGCTCCAAATACTTTATATTCCCATTGTTTACATATGTTGATGGCTTTAGCTTATACCAAGGAACACATATGCATATTCTTTGGGAGCTTAGCCCTTGGTTGCTTGGACTTTGTTGGCAATCTTTGATTGTTGCTGGCTTGTATTGTTGCTGATGTAGTGGCCTCTATTCAACTGGCAGGTGGGCATAATCCAGTCTTATATCATTACCAATAAAAAATTTCTTTCTTTCTTACTAAAAAATCTTTAACCTTTTTCCTCATAATGCCAACTCCTGTGAAATAAACACAATCTTTGGTATAATTTTTTTTCAAATCCATCAGGAACAAAACCTGTGCTAACAATTGGCTCCACTAGGGATGTTATCCTTCCTGTGAGGTAGAAAAGAACCCTGTAGACTAGGTGCCAAATCCATTGGGTTGCTCCCAATATTTCTATGAAACCATCAACCTGTAACCTGTGACCTGTCCATACTTTGAAGGCCGAAAACCGATTGTAACTGCAAACTTGAACTTTAAAACTGAATCTGAAATCAAAATTGAAAACTGCTAAAAGAAATGCTCACCATGTCGAGCTTATTCCCACCTATCTACCTATCCTACTTTACTGAGCACCAATTCCCAATCAAGTAAACTTTGACTTCCAATGAAGCTAATCAAGCAATTTTTCCAATAATTTTGCTTCTTCCTCATGCTTGATTGAAATTAGAACATAAAAACATAATAGCAAAAGGTTATGATGAAAAATTTGTCCTTTGCTGCAAACAAATAACCAACTACCCCATCTGAAAAATTTATCCATGTAGTCTGCTACTAGATCATAAGAAGCATGACAAATTTCAAAATACTCAATCACCTGTTTGTCATGACAAGGCTATCCAAAAAGGAATTCCTCTTGTATACTGTCAAACTGATATTCAAAATAAATTTGAAAGGAACTCTCATGACTTTTTTCAAATGAGATATCAACAACTTCATTTAATAAATCAGAATTTAAAACTTTACCTTCCTTATATGCTTTAGAAGAAATATCATTCTTTTCTTCAATAGAATCAATCAAACAAAATCCTTCTTCATGAGATGAAATTTATGAATGTGAAATATTTAAATAAGCATTTATTTGGGAATCCTTACCTCTTTCTTTGTAATCCAATTCCTCATTGAAAACCACTGACTTTTCCACAAGGTGAGATTGACTGCATGATTGTTCATCTATCTCATCTTCCGCAAGCAGAGAGGGATTTGTATGTTCATGTAAATCTTCAGGAAAATTTTGGATTTGATCAACACACAAAGGTCTTTCTTCAACCATTAACTCAAAATCTGATTCTTCTTTACTTGCAACTTCAGAAAATAAACATGTGGACGGACTGCAAGACTAAAAATTTCCAGAATTAGAATTCTTTATGTAATCACCCACAGAAGCATTAGAGCTTTGAGGAAATTGGTGCTGCAAAAAGGAATTTTCTGATTGGGAATAATTAGCCTCATCTTGAAACAAAATTCGGAAGTTGAATGATATGAAGAAGGATTTGATTGACTGTCCCAAATTCCTTCTTGGTCATACAAATATTGACAAGAGTGCTGCAAATTATCATCTACTTCAGGAAAAGAAATGTAGCTGGTTGAATCATAGTTTTGGATGATGTCTCTTTTAGTTGGTTGAATTACATTTTAATTTATAGCAAAATAAATTCTACCTAACCTTGAATTCGAAACCTAACTGAATTCTAAAAATAGAAACAATTACAACAAATTTCCTTCATTTCATGATGCAGACTGCTGAACAATAGGTTTCAAAGTCCCTCTTGCATATCTCTAATGGTAATAGATGTGTGAAATCCAAAATATTTATTTTTAAGTGACCATGTTCCTGAAAAAAAAACATGTCTTCTTTTGCTCTTATTCACCTCTAGATCCTCGGAATCTGCCTTTGAAACTGATGACTAAGATAGTAAACTTGTAAATTTCTTGAAAATACCCTGTGAAGATTCTCTCAATTCTCCCAAACTGTAATATCTGTCTACAAACAGAAGGAGGTTTTTGAATATTGTCCTGTTATTAATAAAAAAACTCTCTTAGTTTCTTGAAATTCAACTCCATTTGTCTGAAACAATTCTTTGAATTTTGTGACTAAAAGAGTCTTTTGAAAACCTGAAAATTTCCCTCTGAAGATGAATTCGATTCTCTCAAACCATCATACCTGTGTGGAAAATGAGATAGGGTATTGTATTAGGATATATTATAAAGAGAAACCTCTCTAAATTTCTCAAAATTCCTCTTCATTTGGTGGAAACAGACGCTTTAGGTTGATGACTAAAACAATCATTTTTAATAAAACCTGGCCCAACTGCTTGTGTATATTTGAATTGAGATTTTATTTATCTACCTTAATTACCTAGAACTTTGTTCCAAAAAAATTAACTTTGATCAATAATTTATTTCAAGAACCATGGATATGGCTACACTTGTCTTTCAATTTCAACCATAACATAAGAATTTTGCAATGTTTCTCCACCATTAAACCTGGTTCGTTTTTACCAGCGAAATTTTATTTGGTCATCGATTTAATTTGCAAGGTAATGGAGGCTTGACACATTTTTAAGCTGCACGTGTTATAAAAATTTCATGGATTTGGAAATTAAATTGCTCCTCACTTGTTGAACTAGGGGAATTGCTGCTAGTCGTGGATTTTCCTCACCTGCCAATCTAACAGTTAATTTCTCCCATAGTTTAACATCATTTTTGCGGATTTTGATTTTTAATTACCCCATGCGCATTGATGCATCGAAATTATTTCATGCCGTTGATCTTCCTTAAGCATTTATCTAAGCCATCAGTTCAAATTAAGGAGACTGTCACATACTGCAAGTGGGAATGAAGGCACCACCATCCTTGCATTCGCTGTAGCCATAAGTATATTTATCTTATCAATAAATTGATCTCGGGTAGAATGTTGTTCACAAAACATTGCATTGATCCACTAGTAGCTACAACAACACGTTGTAGATCCTTCTCTGTTTACACTCCTCGCTGAATCTACTTTAAACTTGTTGGTATTTTCCGATCCACACAATTTCCATCTCGAGAACAAAATTTATTCAGTGGTAAATCCTCCCAAGAAAAATTTATCAAACTCTCCGGCCAAATTGATCGGGTTTGTTGCTTGTTAGATTGCATGAAGTTTTAATTTTTTATTTAGTATAGTAAAACATCGTAAAAACTCAACCATTAAATTCTTTAAAATGAACAATTGAAGCGCTCTCCAGGTATGCAAAAAATTGTCAGAAGTCTGTGGCGACAACCAAGCTCCAAAATTTTATTTTCCTTGGGCATCTTAAAACTCGCGTTTCAAGGAATTGACTAGATCTGTTGAGCTTTCGTACAATTTCAGGTCCCTTCATAATTTCCACAAACAAAATTTGAATTAAAAATTCCAAATACATCAATAGTGTTTACACGTCCATTAAGCAATAGCTTTCCATTTTCTCTTTGCTTCTTTTTCATTGTTCATAATATGCCTTTATCCCACATGCTCCAAAGAATTTATCTTCCCACTATTTACATATGTTGATGGATTTAGCTTATACCAAGGAACAAGTATGCATATTCTTTGTGAGCTTAGCGCTTGGTTTCTTGGAATTTGTTGGTAGTATTTGATTGCTGCTTGGTTTCTTGGACTTTGTTGGCAGTATTTGATTGCTGCTGACTTGTATTGTTGCTGATGTAGTGGCCACTATTCGACTGGTAGGTGGGCCTTGGTCCAATACTTTTTTGTCATAAATATTTTTTAATGTTTTTATAAAACAAACAAAACTTTGTTTTATAAAATAAAAACTATTATAATTTAAACTTTCAATCCACCTTCATATATCTTTTAACACTAAAACCTTGTCCTATAAATTCGATAAAATAATCCACTCTTTGATCCTTACCAATAAAAAATTTCTTTCTTTATTGCTAAAATATCTTTAACGTTTTTCCTAATAATGCCAACTTCTATGAAATAAACACAAATGTTTCCTTCAATTTTTTTTCAAATCCATCAGGAACAAATCCCGTGCTAACAACTGGATCGACTAGGGATGCTATCCTCCCTGCGAGGTAGCAAAGAACCCCGTAGACCAGGTGCCAAATCTATGGGGTTGCTCCCAGTATTTTTATGAATCCCTCAACCTGTTTAGACCTGTAACTTGCCACCCGTCCATACTCTGAGGGATGAAAACCGATTGTAACTGCAAACCTGAAGTTTAAAACTGAATCTGAAATCAAAATTGAAAACTACTGAAAGAAATTCTTGCCATGTTGAGCTTATTCACACCTATATACCTATCCTACTTTACTGAGCACCAATGGCCAATCAAGTAAACTCTGGCTTCCAATGAAGCCAATCAAGCAATTTTTCCAATAATTCTGCTTCTTCCTCATGCTTGATTTAAATTAGAACATTACATAATAGAAAAAGGTTATGATGACAAATTTGTCCTTTGCTGCAAACACATAACCAACTACCCCATCTGAAAAATTTATCCATGTACTTTGCTACTGTATCATAAAAAGCATGACAAATTTCAAAATACTCAATCACATGTTTGTCATGACAAGGTTGTCCAAAAAGTAATTCCTCTGTTATAATGTCAAACTGATCTTCAAAAGAACTTTGAAAGGAATTCTCGCGAGTGTTTTCAAATGACATATCAGCAATTTCATTTAATATTTCTTAATTTAAAACTTTACCTTCCTTATATGCTTCAGCGGAAATATCATTATTTTCTCCAATAGAATCACGCAAACAAAATCCTTCTTTTTGAGATGAAATTTCTGAATGTGAAAGATTTAAAGAAACATTTATTTGAGAACCCTTACCTCTTTCTTTGTAATCCAATTCCTCATTGCAAACCACTGATTTTTCCACATGCTGAGAATGACTGCATGATTGTTCATCTTTCTCATTTTCCACAAGCAGAGAGGGCTTTGTATGTTCATGTAAATCTTCAGGAAAATTTTCGAGTTGATCAACACAGAAAGGTCTTTCTTCAACCAATAACTCAAAATATGATTCTTCTTTACTTGAAACTTCAGAAAATAAACATGTGGATGGGATGTAAGACTAAAAATTTCTAGAATCAAAATTCTTTATGTAATCACCCACAGAAGCATTAGTAGTTTGAGGGAATTTCTATTGCAAAAGGAATTTTCTGATTGGGAATAGGTAGCCTCATCTTGAAACAAAACCTCAGAAGTTGAATCATATGAAGAAGGATTTGATTGACTATCCCTACTTCCTTCTTAGTCACACAAAGATTAACAAGACTACTGCAAATTATCATCTACTTCAGGAAAAGAAATATAGCTGGTTGAATCAAAGTTTTGGCTCATGTATCTTTCAGTCGAGGAAGAAATTATTAACTGCTAAGAGTTTTCTTGAATGTGAATAAAGCTAGTTTGTATTTCTTTTTCCTAAAATGGGTTCTTATATAAAATTTCTAAATGTTCTTCATCCACTAACTCATCATCACTATACATGTTTTCCAAATCTCCAATGAAACCATTAACATGTGTACAACAAGATTGAACCAACAACAAGGAGGGGTATTGGTCTTTGTAATGTTCATGAAATACTGTATGAAAATTGGTAAGGGAACACAAACTTTCTGATGATAACCCTTCATACCATGACCTTGCATCTCCTTATAAAGTAGCCATGAACATTTTAATTAAAGAATCCTTATGCAATTTAACTCCCAACTTATGTATATGCATATGAAATCTAACCAAATGGAGGGATGTATGATCATTCTTTTGATCTTTGAACTTTGGAAGACATGTTTTCCAATCTACTTTAGTTATTCAATTTGGAAAACCGGGAATGTGAGCACGATTCATAGGAGCATACCTTGCAGACAAATAACTCATCTTGATAAATGAATAAACTGAATCAAATCTTCAAACTTTGCAATCTTTTGATAGTGGAGTTGCCATAGGAATTCCGAAAACTGGATTCTTCGAAGATGGAGTCACTAGGTGAAAGATGCATAACCTTGTTGATATCTGATTACTGTTCACCATCAACAATCAAATCTGAAATTATGTTGTTGGTACCTAGGGAATATTTGAACCTTCGTTCCTCGGCAATGGCACCAATTTTTTAACACTTAGAATGTACCCAAGTTTTTAAAGGTAGATCCCGAGGTAACATTAGAACCACTTTAGACTGTATTTTTGACCTAATACAGACAGAGAGGGATCTCTCACTATTTACAAAGTTTTCATACTCAAGATATTCAATCAAAGATAGTTCGAAGGTCATATTTTTGATGGGACAAATAGGACAAGTTTGTTTTAAAAATATTTGGTAGGACAATCATGGAGGAGACCATTGGGCAATGTAGTCAACAATCATATCTGAAATAGGTTGCAGGAGGTAGGGTTTTGAAGGTTTATGGACAGAGGCAAGGTAGACACCATTTCCTTAGTATTTAGGTATTAGCGTGTTGATTAGTAGAGAAAGGGAGACATCCCATCAAACAGAGGACCTAACTAGGTTGAATTTTGCATGTCTTTAGAAGAAAATGTTTTGAAAATGCTTGAACAATGGACCTAGAGCATGCAAGATGAATTCTATCCCATAAACACTAATGATCAAGAATGAAAGAAAACACAAAATGGAGTAGGAAACATGATAAACAGTCACATAAATAAATTACTTACTGAAGAAAAATATGGCATGAGAATCTCTGCCATGAAAAGGTTTAACCTTCCTCCTATGCAAATTTCATTCATCTACTAAAAACTTGAAGCCATTACAATGAAGCGGCTCTCTGCTCTTGAAAATACGACCCAAAAAATCTCAATTAAATTTTAATTTATAGCAAAATAACCTCTACCTGACCTTGAATTCGAGACTAACCAAATTCTAAAAATAGAAACAGTCACAACAAATTTCCTTCATTTCAGGATGTGGACTGTTGAACAATAGGTTTCAAAGTCCCTCATGTATATATCTAATGTTGATATCTGTATGAAATATGAAAGAGTTTTTTGTAATTGACCATGCTGCAGACAAAACCCATATCTTATTTTTCTCTTATTCACTTCCAGCTCCTCGAAATATGCTTTTGAAACAGATGACTCAGATAGTAAACTTGTAAATTGCTGGAAAAATACCTTGTGAATATTCTTTCAATTCTCCCAAAGTGTAATACCTATGTAAAACCTGGAGGAATTTTTTGAATATTGACTTGTTATGAATAAAAACCTCTCTCAGTTTCTTGAAATTCAACTCCATTTGTCTGAAACAATTCTTTGAATTTTGTAACTAAAACAGTCTTTTGAAAACGTGAAAATTTCCCTATGATGATGAATTCGATTCTCTCAAACCAAAATATGACAGGTTATTGTATATGGGTATGTTATAAATACAAACCTGTCTCAGTTTCTCAAAATTCCTCTTCATTTGGCAGAAACAGTCTCTTGAAGTTGACGACTAAAACAATCATTTTTAATAAAAACTGGCCCAACTGCTTGTTGATATTTGAATTGAGATCGGATTTATCTACCTTAATTACCTAGCACTTCTTCCAATGAAATTAAATTTGATCGCTAATTTATTTCACGAACCATGGATATGGCTACACTTGTCATTCAATTTCAACCACAGCATAAGAATTTCGCAATGTTTCTCCACCATTAAACCTGGTTCTTTTTTTCTAGAGAAATTTTATTTAGTCATTGATTTAATTTTCAAGGTACTGGAGGATTGACATGTTTTTAACCTGCACGTGTTATAAAAATTTCATGGATTTGGAAGTTAAATTGCTCCTCGCTTGTTGAACTAACGGAATTACTACTTGTCATGGATTTTCCTCACGTGCCAATCTAACGGTTCATTTCTCCCATAGTTTAACATCATTCTGTAGATTTTGATTTTTAATTACCCTGTGCATGTAGATGCAGTGGAATTATTTCATGCCCTCGATATTCTTTGAGTGTTTATCTAAGCTGTTAATTCAAATTAAGGATCCTATCACATATTGCAAGTGGGAATGAAGGAACCACGATCCCTGCATTCGCTGCAACCATAAGTATATTTCTCTTATAAATAAATATATCTTGGGTACAATGTTGTTCACCAAAACTTTGCATTGATCCACTAGTAGCTATAGCAACATGTTGTAGATCCTTCTCTATTTAAACTCTTCGCTGAATCTAATTTAAACTTGCAGGTATTTTCGGATCCACACAATTTCCACTTTGAGAACAAAATTTATTCAGTGCTAAATCCTCCTATGAAAACTTTATCAAACTCTCCGGCTGGCCAAATCAATATGGTTTGTTGCTTGTGAGCTTGATTGATGTTTTAATTTTTTATTCAGTATAGTAAAACATCGTAAAAAATCTCCCATTAAATTCTTTAAAATGAATAATTGAAGCACCCTCTAGGTATGTGGATGTTCGTGCCCACACCTAAGCTCCAAAATTTTATTGTCCTTGGGCATCTTAAAACTTGCATTTCAAGGCATTGACTAGATCCGTTGAGATTTCATACAATTTCAGGCCCCTTCATAATTTCGAGGAACAAAATTTGAATTAAAAATTCCAAATACATCAATAGTGTTTACACCTCCCTTAAGCAATGGATTTATATTTTCTCTTTGCAGCTTTTTCATTGTTCATAATATGCCTTTATCCCACATGCTCCAAAGACTTTATATTCCCATTGTTTACATATGCTGATGGCTTTAGCTTATACCAAGGAAAAAGCATGCATATTCTTTGGGAGCTTAGAGCTTGGTTGCTTGGATTTTGTTGGCAATCTTTGATTGCTGCTGACTTGTATTGTTGCTGATGTAGTGGCCTCTATTCGACTGGAAGGTGGGCCTTGGTCTAATAATTTTTGTCATAAATATTTTTTAATATTTCTATAAAACAAAACTTTGTTTTTATTAAAATATATAAAAATATAAACGGATATTTTTATAAAACAAAACTTTGTTTTATAAAATATAAACTTTTATAATTTAAACTTTCAAGACACCTTCATATATCTTTTAACAATAAAACGTTGGCCTATAAATTTGATAAAATAATCCACTCTTATTTCATCACCAATAAAAAATTTCTTTCTTTCTTGCTAAAAAATATTTAACCTTTTTCCTCATAATGCCAACTCCTGTGAAATAAACACAATCTTTCATTTTTTTCTTTTTCAAATCCATCAGGAACAAAACCTGTGCTAACAACTGGCTCCACTAGGGATGTTATCCTTCCTGTGAGGTAGCAAAGAACCATGTAGACCAGGTGCCAAATCCATTGGGTTCCTCCCAATATTTCTATGAAACCATCAACCTGTTCAAACCTGTAACATGTGACCCGTCCATACTCTGAAGGCCGAAAACCGATTGTAATTGCAAACTTTAACTTTAAAACTGAAGTTGAAATCAAAATTGAAAACTTGTTGAAAGAAATTCTCACCATTTAGAGCTTATTCACACCTATCTACCTATCCTACTTTACTGAGCACCAATTCCCAATCAAGTAAACTCTGACTTCCAATGAATACAATCAAGCAGTTTTTCCAATAATTCTGCTTCTTCCTCATTCTTGATTGAAATTATAACATACGAACATAATAACAAAAGGTTATGATGAAAAATTTGTCCTTTGCTGCAAACACATAACCAACTACCCCATCTGAAAAATTTATCCATCTAGTCTGCTACTGGAACATAAGAAGCATGACAACTTTCAAAATACTCAATCACCTATTTGTCATGACAAGGCTGTCCAAAAAGTAATTCCTCTTGCATACCGACAAACTGATCTTCAAAGTAACTTTGAAAGGAACTCTCATGACTATTTTCAAATGTGATATCAACAACTTCATTTAATAAATCAGAATTTAAAACTTCACCTTCCTTATATGATTTAGCAAAAATATCATTATTTTCTCCAATAGAATCAAGCAAATAAAGTCCTTCTTCTTGAGATGAAATTTATGAATGTGAAAGATTTAAAGAAGCTTTTATTTGGTGTAATGTCCTCGACCCTCCGACTGGCGAAGAGGACGCCACTATACACCAACATCCGGGCACCTAGCCCCGTGAACATGAACATACATACATATAATGCTGAAGCAAGATACTTAAAAACATAAAACATACTATGATGCATAATCGTTCATATACATAGCGGAAGCAAACCATATCAATCAGCATTCAACATGTACATCATCATTCATCAATGGTAAATATGATTGCAGACACAAGTTAGGCAAGAATACTTATCTTATAAAGGACTGTCTCGCAACCAACTACGTCGCTGCAACTTTCCACCCAACCATAGGCCCGCGTGCTCTTCAATCTCTCAACAACGCTGCCACCCCTGAGCTGGGCATGGTTCCCTAAGGAATAAGGAACTAGCAGGATTACACATAGCCAAGGGTAAACAAAACATCAAGGATACACAATTTAGCCAAGCCAACACCGTTGGGTTTATCAGGAGAACATTCGATCAGCCAAGCCAACACAGTTGGGTTTATCCGGCCATCCAGGAGCTAGGAACGAGATAAATGCTAAGCTGGTGAGCTCATTGAAGAGCTAAGGACACCTACACCAGAACCAACCTGACTTCTAGGACACCCATACATACCCAACACAAGGAAATCAGTCCTTTCTTTGCAACGCAGTCCCTCAGGCCCTGACCTCCCTTCCAGTGCTATTCAGGGGTTGTGGAGAAGAAAGCCAGCCCACCAGCTCTATCTGTGTGGTTCCCAAACATACCAAGTTTTTCAAGCAAATCAGGGCCTCATCACCACTCCAATGTAGTCCGAAGACCAATCACTGCATACATGCAACATAACCAGCACTTATACCTTTGACAGGGGAAACAAAACCTGAATCATTCTTGGCCCTATCGTGGCCAAACGATTCAACAACAACCTACAACAACCCAAATCACAAAGGCAACTCAACCAATAAATTTTAGGAAACAACAACCAATGAACAACAGGAGAAAACTACGACAACCCAGTATGTAGGGAAAAGCATACACCCCACACCATCCGCTAAATTTGTATGGGAAAACACCCCCCAGCAGAAAATGTAAAATGACAACCCATAAACCACTTCCCTCCTTGCTCCATGAGCCAAAACAGAGAGAATCCTGAGCGTGAGGAACAGAGTGTCTCTTCCTATGTGAGGATGGACGATGGGGAAGACCAATTGGCGCATGAGAAAATCGAGTGTTTTTTCATGAGAGGAATGGCGTCATGGAGAGAGTGCAATTGTGGGGAAAATGGGATAATAGACGTAGTGGTTTTCCTGCCAGCGTAAGGGTCAGCCTGGTGGAGTGTGCGTGTGGGAAAGGACTGACAGTCTTGCCACACTCCACTGCTATCCATAACTGCCCCAACTAACAACAAAACATTTAAGGTGGTAGTTGAATGAGGCAAGGGAAGGTGAGCAAAACAAAAAGAGTGGTGACAAATGGCTTTTACCCCATGGGTTCAAGGTTTAACATTTCCCACCTTATCCTTAGGAGATCATGCCCTTTTCAATATGGTTGCAGTGAACATATCTTGTTGGGGTTATTTAATTAAAATGCATAGTTACATGATGCCATAGCTTAATATGTATGCCTCATATCCTGATATACCATCGGTAATAGTTCCAATCACCGAAACATAACGAAATCGATGGTGGGGATTTTGCCTTTAGCTCCACACCATGATCACCATGATTATTTACAACATATATATCTATCATGTATACTTGATGCATCGGGGTCAAAACCGAGGTGTTACATTTCCCTCCCCCTTCAATAGCACTGTCCTCAGTGCTTTACAATATTGAAAAAAATGCTACACCGGTATCGCCTCAGTGTTCCTCAGAATTGAACAAAAATGGATGTGCCAATCGCATGGCATTCTCCAGCTCCCATGTAGCCTCTTCTGGTCCGTAGTGCTCCCATTGCACCTTTACCTGCCCTATGGCTCGATTCCAGAGCATTGTGACCTTCCTGTCGAGGATACGCATTGGCTCAATTTGGATCTCTCCCTCAGGTTCCACCTGAATCACATCCCAATTTATCACATGGTTAGGATAATGTACATATTTCTTAAGCAAAGAAACATGAAAAACATTATGAGCTCTAGTACTAGCAGGCAATGCAAGTCTATATGCAACTGGCCCTATTCTTTCAAGCACTTCAAACGACCCACAATATCTTGGTGACAACTTGGCACAACTTCCAAGCTTCAAGGAACTCTTCTTTGCCCTCACTCTGAGGTAAACATGATCCCCAACACTAAACTCCCTGTTCACCCTATGCTTATCTGCTTAGCTTTTCTGTCTGTCCTGTGCTGCTTTCAGATTTTGCCAGATCTTTACAACCTCTTTCTCCATTTCCTTGAGCAATTCTAGTCCAAGCACAATCCTATTCACTGGATTATCCCAAGTCACTGGTGTTCTACACCTCCTTCCATACAAAGCTTCATACAGACTCATCCCCAAGTATGCCTACTGTCCATTGCTATAAGAAAATTCTACCAAGTGTAAGTAATCTTCCCACTTGGTTGGTTTGTCCATCACATACATGCGAAGAATGTATTCAAGCACCTGATTAACTCCTTCTATCTTCCCATCTGTCTGAGGATGGTATGTAGTGCTGAAGTTTAGCTTTGTACCCAAATCTGTAAACAACCCCTTCCAAAAATTGGAAGTGAACTTGACATCTCGGTCAGAGACTATTGCTTTCGGCAATCCATGCAATTTGAAAATCTCCTTCATGAAGATCTTTTCAATGCCATTAGTCTTATGCGTATACTTCACCGGTATAAAATGCGCTTCCTTTGTCAACTTGTCTACCACAACCATGATGGAATCATGTTGTCTCCAAGTCATTGGCTATCCTGTAATAAAATCCATGGAAATAACTTCCCATTTCCATTCCAGAACTGGTAAAGGCTGCAACAAGCCTGCTGGATGTTGATGCTCAACCTTTACCTGTTGACATTTCATGCACCTTGAAATATATTCATCCATGTCCTTTTTCATTCCTGGCCAAAAGTACTACTTTCTGGCTGTAGCAATTGTCTTATGGTATCCTGGGTGACCAGAATACGGAGCTTGATGGATTTCATCCATAACAACTCTCCTCAAATCTGCTACCTTTGGAATATAAATTCTACCTTTATAAGTAAGAAGCCCATCTTCTTCCAATTTATATCCCTCATACCTCTTCTCAAGACCTTGCTGCTGCAATTTGTCTTTTACCTGCTCATACAATTCATCTCCAACAGTATGATTAACAATCTGCTGCCACAAATATGGCAAATACTAAGAGATGCCACATGCATTTCCTGCACCTTCCTATTGAGTGCATCATCTACCTTATTTTCTTTTCCCTTTATGTGCTTGAATTCAAAATCAAACTCACATAAAAATTCCAGCCATCTTGCTTTCCTAGCATTCAGAGTAGGCTGATCAAACAAATACTTCAGACCACAATGGTTTGTTTTGAGCTCAAATCTTCTACCTATCAAGTAATGCCTCCACATGTTGAGCGCATGTACTATGGATGCAAGCTCTAGATCATGAGTGGCATAGTTCTTCTCATGATCCTTCAGCTTTCTCAATTCATAACATATCACGTGGTTGTCCTGCATAAGGACTCCTCCAAGCCCTTGTCCGCATGCATCGGTACATACCACAAAATATTTCTCTGGATCTACAACCTTCAACACTAGTGCACTGGTGAGAAGATTCTTCAACTGCTGGAAGCTTTCTTCACACTTCGAAGTCCATTTGAACTTTATCCCCTTCTTTTGCAAAGAAGTGATGGCATGTGCCACCTTGGAAAATCCCTCAATGAATCTCCTGTAGTATCTTGCAAGTCCCATAAAATATCTTACATTTGTCACATTTCTTGGAGTAGGCCAATTCATAATGGCTTCAATCTTCTCAGGGTCCATAGATATACCCTCTTCTGAGATAATGTGACCCAAATACTGAATTCTATCTCTGTAGAAGTCACACTTGCTCAGTTTTGCATACAGCTGATGCTCCTTGAGAAATTTCAATGTCAATCTCAAATGCTCTTCATGCTCTTCCTCATTCTTAGAATAAACAAGAATGTCATCAAGGAAAACAAGAACAAACTTGTTCAAATATCTGTTGAAGACACTATTCATAAGGCACATGAATGTAGCTGGTGCATTTGTGAGACCAAATGGTACTACTACAAACTCATAATGTCCATACCTTATTCTGAAGGATTTCTTATGAATGTCTTCATCCTTGATTCTTACTTAATGGTAACCAGACCTCAAGTCAATCTTGGAAAATACCTTTGCTCCTCTCATTTGATTGAAGAGGTCATAAATCCTAGGAAAAGGATATTTATTCTTCACAGTAACCTTGTTCAACTGTCTGTAATCAAACACAATCTAAGTGTACCATCTTTCTTCTTTACGAACAGAACTGGTGCTTCCCAAGGAGACACACTCGGCCCGATATACTTCTTTTCCAGTAACTCTTGCAGTTGCATCTTCAATTCTACCATCTTTGGTGTACTCATCCTGTAGGGTGTCTTGGACACTGGTGCTGCTCCTGGCACAAGTTCAATTGTGAAATCAATGTCCCTCTTTGGAGGAATCCCTGGAATCTCATCAGGAAATACATCCTTGAATTCATGTAACACCTGATAGTCTTCCAACCTAGGAGTCTCATCTCCTGTTGGCTCCAAAATATGAGATGCATACAACTGGCAACCCTTCCTACAGAAATTCTTCAACTACATTGCTGAAACCTACCTTACTGAAATTACCTTTGGAATACCTTTCACAACTACTGGGTTTCCTTATTCATCCATGCATTCAAAAGTCTTATTTTAATAGTCAAGCTTTACTCTGTGAGCCTCTAACCAATCCATTCCAATGAGAACATCATAGGAACCAAGTGGTAGAACATTCAGATCTACACAAGTGATCAATCCATTCATGACCAATGGACATTTCTCTACCACTTCACTGACCTTTCTCTTAGTACCAGTGGCTAGCTGAACTAACCAAGATTTTTTGTGCTTTACCTTCTTAAAAGCACAAATCTCCACTACTCTAGGAGTGATATAACTGTGAGTAGAACCAGGGTCAATCAAAATAGAAACACATTGTTCAACAACCTTACCTGCAACTTCAACCATAGTTGACTGGTGATCTTCCTGGTGGTCCTCCAGTGCTACATAAATTCTAGGGACCGCC